>PVJI01007891.1:0-74840 GCA_004026765.1 Micronycteris hirsuta | reverse complement strand
AACCTATTTTCCCTTTTTCCAGCAATCACTACTTTCCTCTCTTGTTCCTTCACGGCTCCCTGATATGAGCGGCCTGGAGAACACTCACTACTCTTCTCTAGTTACAGCTAAGTCTCTGTAAATAGCCCCTTTTTGTAACTCCTACGTGGACTATAAATGAAACAAGGAGTGTGTGTACGTGTGTGTGCATGTGTGTGTATGTGTGTGCGTTTGTGATGGTGATGGCTGGAGAACACAAGCTTGCTTAAGCAGGAGTAGAAATGAGCTCTCTAAGAAAATTCTCTGAATGAAAAAAAGCAGTCAGTCCCCCAACTGTCATGTGTCCCTCCTACGCAAGAGCCTCCTTGGTGATTTCCATGATTGCCATCATATTCTTCTCCAGGACTCCCTTTATAAAAAATTCTGCCCCAAGTCAGAACAAAATCTCCTTTTCTCATTTCTCCTTACCTCTGTTAAGCCAGAATGGCATTATCTGTCATTACTAAGCATTAACTCATAGAAAGCAAAAATGTCCTTATGGTATACCGCTTTTTTGGTCTGACCCTTCTGAGAAGATGCCAAGTTAGGATTAAATACAGCAGGATTTTATGAGGAGAAATGCTTTTGTGAAAGGAAATAAGGAAGGACCTGGAGAAGGCTGGGACAGCCTTCCTGAGTGAAGGAGAGAGGGAGTGATGGGTTGAAATGTCCCAGACTGCCCTGAAGTCTGATGAAGGTTTGGCAAATCCATTTGGGAATCGCTAAACCAAAATGAACTGATAAAGCAATCCCAAGACTCCTAGAAATGATGCATTCATCCATTGGTGGGAAGAAACCTGTGGGAAGTATGGCCTTAGAGCAAACACAGTGATGATTTTTAAGTGTAGTATCTGAGGATCTCAGTCAATTAAGTTCCTTGTGGTAGGAGACACAACCAGAACTGCATTTGATTATCATGAAGAAAGCTATGTCACATTGTTCCAGGCCTGCCGCTTTATTGGCCAAACCAGGCCATATAATTCCAAAAGATTCAGTATACTCTGTTGGGATCAGTTTTCCTGACCCCTGATTTCACCTTGCTACGCAGGCAACAAAGGCAGACTTTCTGACAACCCCAGCTCTTACATTAGCCCTGAATAATAGATAACGTCACCTCCATTAAAAAAGACTAAGGTTCTGAACATTGAAGCAGTCATTTACTTCTTGCTGCCTTCCTTTATTAAAAAAGCATGAATTATCTATTGTATCCTTAACACTGTGTCAGTTACTGTGGCCACCACAATAAATGAGAAACTGTTTCTGTCTTCAAAGGGCTTGCTACCTAGGATAAATGTGGGGAGACAGAGTTATGTGTTTATAGTAAAATGTTACAGGATCGTGATGTCTACACAGGTTGTAAGGGACTAGAGCACAAAAAGGGAGTGGTCAAGTCTACCAGTAGAAAGTAGGAAAGTCCTCAGAGAGAAGCTGAGATTTATGCCATGTATTTGAAGGTCTACCAGATGGACATGTGGGACAGAACCACCAGGCAAAGTCAGTCATGGAAATGAGTACTGAGGTGAGAAGTTGTTTGACCTGTCTGGGGAATTGCAACAGTTTGGAATGATAGCAATGTGATAAACATATGGAAAGCAGAGAACATAAGAGAGTTTAAAAAGGGGTGAAGTTGGAGACAAGGCAGAGGCTTGATCAGGAAGGACATGCAAATAAGAAATATGAAATTTATCTATTGGCCATGGGCCAATTGAGAAATGAGACGATCAGATTTGCAGTTAAGAAGTATTCCTCTGGTTGCAGGATGAAGAGGGGATTGAGGGCACAAGACTGGAGACCAAGAAATGAGGCTGTTGACAGCTATGACAGGCCATGAGGAGATAAGGCCCTAATGGACCTGAAGTGGAAACAGTAGTACGAGAGACGGGATGTGGTCGAGAACAGTGGGAACACAGCATCAGTCATACTCTGTGAGTGATGGGCTATGAGGAGGAGAGGTGGGGGTGAGGAAGAAGTGAGAGCGTGGATGGATGCCCTGTGGAGTCTACATTAAAGAAAGAAAAGACTCTGGTATCACCTGTGGCAGGCCGAGTTCTAGGATGACCCCAACATTCTTGTTCCCGGAACACACGCTCTGTCGAATCCCCTCCACTCGAGTGTGTGTGGGACCTGAGGATGTGGTGGGTGTCCCTGCTGTGATTAGGTTACATGGCATGGCAAAGGTAAATGGATTTTCACCAATGCAAAATCTGTGAAATTAATCAGTTGGCTTTGAGTTCACTAAAATGGAGATCCTAGATGAGTCTGACCTAATTAGATATGCTCTTTAAAAAAGGGTCCAAAAGTTAGAGACGCTTTCTCTGGCCAGCCTTGAAGACACAAACGAGGGTACGTTCTACAGCTTCTAGGAGATGAATTCTGCCACTTTCATGTGATCTTGGAAGAGGACGCTGAGCCTCCAATGAGACCATAGGCCAGCCCGTAATCTTGAGTTCTGCTTTGTGAAATTCTGAACAGAGGACCTGGCTAAGCTGACCCAGGAAAACTGTGAGATAATAAACAGTGGATATTCATTTAAGCTGCTCAAATTGAGATAATTTTTTACACAGCGTTAGAGAGCCAATACACTAATAATGGTCATTAT
This sequence comes from Micronycteris hirsuta, assembly GCA_004026765.1. NCBI lineage: Eukaryota > Metazoa > Chordata > Mammalia > Chiroptera > Phyllostomidae > Micronycteris > Micronycteris hirsuta. The sequence continues at coordinate 72,223 of PVJI01007891.1, read as the reverse complement.
CAAACTACTTTTCAGCGTTTTAAAATATTTTCCAGGTGAATTTTATGAGCAGAAAACATTATCCAGAGGTCACTTTAAAATCAATTTTAAATAAATATTCTGTTATTTAAGGTTCCATATTCAAAAACCTAGTTCTCCTGTAATCCATTACTTTTAACATATAAATCTTATAATTCTGATTATGGACCTACTAAATTTAATTATTTCTTAGGAGCCTTTGATTAATGTTTGGTCCCAGTTTCAAACTTATTACAGGAAACATTCTGCACTACATTGATAAATTTGATCTATTTGATTCCACTTAAAAGAACTTTGATAAGTTTTCTCAATTACTTAAATAACTCTTATAAATCTAATAAATTAACCTTTTGAAAATAGTTATTCTTTTCTTAATTACATGAACCTAATAAAAACTAAGATTTTATCTGACATTCATATCTAAATTAATAATTCCATTAACTATTGTAAATTGGAATTTCAAGGTTGATCTGTAATTCTAATATACCAAATTCTCTTAAACATAAAAAATCAAAATACAGATTTCTAACTACAAAAATATTAATTATACATGTTTATTATCTAAATTTCCTACCCTTAATTCTAAATACTTTTGGTTTCAAAGATGCTTATACATGAAAGAAAAAATACATCATCACAATTTTTGATGGTTGAGCCTGCACTGTGGCCAATGGCCTCGGCCAGAATGGGAGGTCTGGCGCTGCTGAGGTCCAGAGAGATTTCTCATGACCCCTTCTGCCAAGGGGAGCCCTTTTTCTCACCTCAAATCTTGGGTTTCATATGTTAGAGAAGGGTTCACACCATCCATATGCTAGTTTTGAGTCATGTCATTACCTAATTTTTCCAACTACACAACTAGGGAAGTCTGCAATCCCAGCCCTGGAGTCAACTTAGAGCAGAGAATGGAGCTTAGACCAGGGACGTGACCCACCCTCCGTTTGCTCTGCTCCTGCTCATCCTTGGCAAGAAGCTCACTTTCCGTCAGTACCAACACCTGAGGTCCTGGCTGGAAGAAAAGGGCAAAGGAGAACTGTTAAACCAGGCAGAACTTAGTCTGGAAAAGTGCATAGAGAGCTGGCTTGCTCCATTTTTTCTTCAGGAGCCAGAAATGCAGAGGAAGCTATATGTATTAGTTGCAGACTGGCTAATAGGCCAGGTCTTATGGTTGAATTCCCAGCCAACCACTCAGCCTCACTCTGAGAAATATTTCCCTTCCCGCACCCCCACTCCTTTTTCTTTTTTCCATGTGATCCTGTCCAAGTTGGTACAGACACCTTGGGTGGCAAAATCCATTTGCTCTGTGACACACACCCCTCCGCCCCTCCCACTGGCAATTACTTTATATTTGCTAAGAGCCAACTGAGCTTTGGGTAACCCCAGAGATGTGACTCCTTCTTGGAAAATAATCTCTGGTCTTAAACTATGTGGGCCTTCAACCTTTCTCTTACTTTTTTTTTTTTTTTTTAGTCTGTCCCATTTCCCTTTCCTTCTTATTCTCCTTTTTGTCTCCTTTTTGTCTGTCTCCCTTTATTTCATTCTCTTTTACATGCCTTTCTCTCATCCTCCTTCCTTACTTTTTTCTGTTCTTCTGCACTGGTATATATATATGGAGAGAGAGATTTATTTGCTTAAAGGGGAATAGTGGAGATATGGGGTGAATATGTATTAGTGCCAATAAAAATAGCTAAACCTGTGAGCTGTAACTACATGCCAGGCCGTGATAAGCATCTGACATGCCTTACCATTTTGATCTTCAAAATAATCATGATTGATTGATATATATGGTTCCCATTTTCCATATGCAGGATCTGCAGCTTAGAGAGGGTAATTTCCCTACAGATAGTAAGTGCAGTTTAATCACATGCCCCAGGAGGATGACTCTAGGATCACACTCTAAATCACTCTTCCTTGTCAGCCCAAGGCCCATTACCCACTCCATTTGATTAGAGGACTTCAGCCTTATTTCCCTGACATCCTTGTCCCTTGAAGCCAGACCTAGCCAGGTGCCATATTTCTTTAACTCACCCTGAACTTGCGGACAGAATACATTCATAACAGAAAATCTAGAAATGATTTTATTTTGAGGAGAATGTTTATTAAATCCACACTAAAAGTTCAGAGCTCATCTTTCTCATGATTGCTGACATGTGTTAGGAAGTAAATATCAAATTCTAGTCTAGAGAAGAGACTAGTAATCTAAAATGTAAATGGGCAGGGTGGAAAGGAAGGGGGACATTGGTGGATGGAATGAGATCCAAGGGGTCTTGATAGCAGGGGTATATCCTAGGGCTAGCATATGGTCCCCAGTGAATTATGCCTCCTTGTGCATCACTCTCAACCTGACTCTGAGTTCAGCCATGACACTTCATTTAGCCTAGAGCTATTACCAAATGTGACACAAACAGAGACACAGTAAACCTTTGCACATTGAAGCTTTCCTTTCTGAACCCAGCCAATAGGTAAAGAAGCCCAGGGTATCTTGCTAGAGAAAGAGGTCATGTGGAGAACTGAGACACCCAGCCAACTGCCAGGACCAAGGCCCAGCTATGTAAATTAAGCCATTTAGGACCTTCCAGCCTCAGGTGGGCTACCCCCGGGGATACATGTAGAGTAGAGATCAGCCATCCTGTTGAACCCAAATTCCTGACCCACCAAACAATGCCTAATAAAATAGCTGTTTTAAGTCACAAAGTTTTAGAGTGGCTTGGTCTATAGTAATAGATAACTGATACACATCCTTGAAAGTAAGTGCTGAACAGTTGATCATTGGGTGTTTTCCTACTATTTTCTCATCCTCTCCAAGGACATTTCTGAATTGTGGCACTATGAAATGAAGGGTAGATTAGAAAGGGTTTCCCCAGTAACTCATGGTACCCTTGGCTCTTTCAAACAATTCACAATAACAGCATACACATTATAAAACAAGGACACCAAATCTTTTTTGGTAGAAGAAAGCCCTTTTTTCTTTCAGAGGGGCCTTCTGAGCTAACTGAAAGTGCCGGGACCTGCCTGTGGCTATCCTGGGTAGGGAAAATGTCTTCGGTCTTTGAGAAGAGGAGAAAGAGGTATCTTCCCTAGCTACACTATTCCCATTGAAGGTCCCTGCACACTGCAAGCAGAGGTGCAAAGAGGGGGAAGGAACACCCTGGGGGAAAGAGAAACATGGTTTAGAGATTCCTCCAAAAACACGTTGAAATCTCCACATGGATTATCTGGGAGCTAGACCTCCAGGAGATAGTGGGTTGCTTTTGGAGGAGAAGGGAATTCAGGCCTGATTAATCAGCCCCCAGCACCCAGTCAACCTGCATTTCTTAATCCCCGAGAGTGAATCGTTAAGGCAGGAATCATATCTTAAATCACCTTTGATATCCAGGCATTTCACCCCTTGTCTCCGCCCCCTCAGCTGTGAAATGAGGAAGCTGATAAAGCTGTTTCCCAAAGTTTCTTCTGATGCCAAATCTCTGGTCTTCCGCAACAAACAACTGCAGCCCAGTGTTTTCTTTTATTTGTTTTGCTGGCAGAGGCCTGGCTTCTCTCTAAATCACTAAAATCACTAAAGCATTAGACTGGTGAGACACCCCTTCCTTCCTGATGGCTTCCACAGGGTGACTGCGCAGGGGAATAGAGGGAGGGGAGTGGGGTCTGCAGCCTCAGCTTGCCTAACTTTGTCTGGGACTTGTCACCAGCACATTAAAATGAGGACTTTCATCAGCATGGGAGAGGACAGGAGGCAGGAGGAGTCCGTGCTGTGCTGGGACAGGGAAGTCACACAAATATCCCAAGCAGCTGAGATAACAAGAACCTATTGAGGAGAAAAGGTACATCATAGGACATGGGACCAGCCAGCCCATAAACCACAAAGTTGGGAAGGGTAGCAGAGTCCAAGCGCACAGGCAAAGACTTGGACAGGTGGTGGAGGGCAGGAAGGAGAAGGCAAAGCAGGGAGGCTCAGAGGCCCTGAATCAAATGAAAATTCTTGCAAGCACACGGCAAAGAATGTGGGGTAGAATAATAATGTCACCCACTGGTGGCAGGTCATGAACCTGTGTCAGCAATGGCAGGGAGAAGAGAAGGAAGCCACGCAGGTGGGCAGGAGCAAGGGCTGAAGAGAAACAGGCCAGGAGAACCGGTGTCTCAGATTTCTCGCACAGAGAAGTCCTACAGGATGAAGTCATAAGATTCTAGACATAATTTAAAATCACAATTGTGATTTATACTCTGTCTAGTGCTTTCTGCTTTGCAGCCTATTTCATTTTATCTTTATAGTTGCTTTGGGAAATCAGAAAGGCAGGTGTCATCAACCTCATTTTCTGTGAGGGAATGAGGTCCTAAAATGATTAAGGGACTCACCAAGGTCACTGAGCAGCTGAGGGACCCAGGGGAGTAAAAACTGCGACTGGTCCTCGGAGGATCCCCAAGTTCCTCTCTTAGGTAGACCCACCAATTTATTGCTATTAAAAATCACCACACTTCTGATATACCGATATAAATCTATGCATAAAACTCACCTTTCCTTCTACTGTAATTTCTTACATAATCAAGATGTGTGCACCACACTTATATGAACAAAGACAAATCACATGTTGCAAACCATTGTAAGAGAAGCTATGCTGCTTAGAAAATGTCTCGTGGAAAGCAGGAGTTAAATGAAAATTTAGTGCTTTGCTCCTTAATCTGCTTTTCCAAAAAGAGTCAACACATAGTTGGATGCTGGGGGAAACACTTAAATTCCCACCCTATCATAAATGTTTCATCTCATAAGGGTTTAGGAGAATTGTGCTGTCTTGGAATCACAGAGGTCCCTAGTTTGTTCATAGAGTTAACTTTCTATTTGTGCTCCTGAAAGAGAGGTTGCTTGGCTGGATTTTCACCAAAAAATGAGCGATGGTGTTCCGTGTGAGGACCCCAAAACATCGGCTCTGCCACCATCCGACTCATCTGCAGCAGGAGAAGGGGAGAAGTAGGGCAGGCTACTGAGCCTGGGGTGTACAGGAGGGAGGTTGTCAGTAAGAGAGAATAAAGGTCAGTAAGTATTAAGCCTGAAATGAAGCTGCCCACAAAGCTTTTAACAACAGGGACCAGGTGGCATTGACCATGCAAAAATGACCCACACCCAAAGTCATGTCATTTCCAAATGAAAGGCACAGACAAGAAGGAACAAAGGCATTTAGAGGGGGCTGTGCATTTGACGGGTCTGGGAAGTTTTCACACTTCCCAGGAGTGGCTTGGACGTGTTCCCCAAACATGGTGGGAAAAAGCAGAAAGGAAATCCCTGGGTAGAGATGGGCAGCAGGGATGTTGGGTGTGCGCAGGAAACACTGCTGCTGGCCGGGGGAGGTGCTGGGAGCAGGGACTCACACTAAGATGAGTATCTGGAGTGTGTTGTGGGAAGTTCAGGGAGGAGAATGGCCCTCAAGACCAGCAGGGAATCAGGAAAACTAAGCATTCATCCAACTCTGCTACCACTGGCTTTGTGCTTGGGGTCAAGTCATATTATTTCTCTCTTCTCTCTCTCCTTCTCTCTCTCTCTTCTTCAGTTCTATTATTTGTATAAAAAGAGGTTGAGAAGATTGTCACAATAACTAATGTGTCTTAAATTCTCCCTGAGAGCCAGGCCTTGCTCCACAATCCTTGATCCTGGGATTGTCCCCATTTTATAGGTAAGTGAACCAAGGCACAGAGAATAAAATAATTTCTCTGAGGCGGCACACCTAATCAAGTAGAGGAACTGGAATATACTATCCTATATTCTAACTCTAGAGCTGGTGTTCTCAACCACTGCTCTACAAAGTCCTCTCAAGTCAGCATTAAAGTGAAGCATAAAGTTTAAATAAGTTACCATCTTAAATCTCCCCTGAGCAAAAATAGGACAATGACCCTTCTTCCTAAAATGTCATGCCTCTCTCCTCCTGCAGCCTGGGTTCACCCCTAGACTCCTGCCCTACCCAGGAGAAAAAGTAACCCACTTTTGAGCCTTGAAGCCCTGCCTGCATGGGGGATGGGAATGAGGGGGTGGGGGAATGAGAGCATTGACTGACTCTTGCTCCAGTCCCTGTAGAATTTTTGTTTCAACAGTAACTGCTTATACCATGCCTGGCTACTGTCCTTGTCATAACTGTGTGCTCCAGTCAGTCAGTCAGATGGATCTGATGAGCAATAATAAAAAGTGATTATTAATATGAACAAAGGCAATAGTAATAAAAATAATGATTGAGAAGCCTTCCAGAGAAGACAGGGGTCACAGAACACGGAATGCTAAAATTCTGTGGTCAGAGGTTACTTAGAGAGCATCCCTGCAAACCCCCTTCTGTTCCAGATGAGGGGGAGCTCAGGGAAGCAAGGCCCCTGCTTGAGGTCACACAGCTCATAGAACCAGCACGCTCACCAGGACCCACATTTTCTGAGTCTATTTATTCAGAGATTATGCTAGAAAAGATAGGTGTCTCCTTTTCTCGTTCTACAGGGGTAACTTCTGCACCCAGGATATACAGCGCTGCTGAGTGGTTTGGAGGTGGTGAAAAGTCTAGAACCATTGGCTCTGTGAGCTGAGAAGGGGCCTCCTACCTCCACCTGGTCCATACTTCAGCCTATAGGGAGCTAAAAGTCAAAAAAGCTCCTAACCTTGACACTTGACCTCTGTGGGGTCCTGTCCTGAGTCCTGAGCAGTTTTCCAGTTCTGATTTCATTCCAGGGGAAGAGGGGCTGCAGCCTTCACAAAGTCTGCAGGACTTTCTCAGCTCTTGACCTACCAGGGACCTCAGACTTCTGAAGAATGGTTTCAGTGCACTTCGCAACATGGACGTTTTGCATTAGTTCCTGAGGATACCTTTGTCACAAATGAAAAGGCTGCATCTGCCCTGTGCCCAAGCAGCCCTGTGATTTAGGCGTATCAGTTCAAGTCTCTGGGCCCACTTTCAGTAACTGCACAATCTATGGACTGAAAATGACTACTGCCTTCCCCTGAACCTTGCTTTCCCTGGCTGAGGTGCCCCTTCTCACTGGAGAGTCTGGTTTCCTTGCACCTGGTGACTAGATGGTACCAGGCCTAGATGAAGGCCCCCGAAAAGCATACAGCATATGCTGAAACATAAGTCACTTTTCTCTAGGTCCCCCACACATGTCTATTTGTGTTTGATGACCCTCGGCAAGTACTTACTCTGTTTATCAGTTTATCCACGTCACCCTGGGTTCATTCATTTCAGCTAAGAAGAAAACAAAAATATCATAAGAGCACATATAGACCAAACCATCTGGTAGCAGCTACTTGATTCGTTACAAATGTCTCAGTGAGGTGAGATGTGGAAGCAGCTGGCCTGGGGGTTATGTGGCATATTTCAGACCTTGCTTCAGCACTCATGGACAGTCTTGTTCTATAGCTTTTTTTTTTTTTTTTTCTTTTTTTCTCCTTATATTTTTAAATCCCAGGCTCATTTTCAAACAGGTCGAAGTCTTCCAATTCACCTCCTGGGAAGCTACCCCAAGATATCTATTAGTTTATTCCACTAGTCGTGAACATCACCCCAACACGGACCACTCCAACATCCTCACCTATCCAATGCCTCCCTAACTGTCCCTCTTCCATGCCGACAACAGCAGCTTTCACACAGAACATAGGCCAGTCCTACTCTGAATGAGCTGGCTGCCAGGTCAGCCCCTATTTCTTTCCTGGATTAATTAAATTGTATTTTTTCAGTGAATACATAGAGCACGCTGGCATTGACACACAGCCCGCTTTGTCTGAGAGAGCACGCTCTGCAAAGATGGCTGCCTCCCTGCCGCGCAGCACCATCTCTGACAGCATCCTGGTCACAGCCGTCTTCATCCTCTGGTCCTCTCTTCCCCCCACACGGCACACGGAGTGCACCTTTTAGGGAAAAAAATCTTCCAAGTAATCTTCTTAGCTGGGCTCAAGGAAAAGACTGTGTGAGGAGTAACTTATTAGCAATGCACTTTTTAAAGAAATCAGTGCAAATTCGCATCTGCATGGCTCTACATTTCTCACAGAATAAGGGGGAGAAGATAACAGGGGAAATAAGGAGAATGGGAAAGTTCAGGAACACATATTTAAGGGACCTGTGGGCATAGGCAAGGTGAGGATTGACTGTGGGAGCTGTGGGAGGTGGGGCAGAGGAGAGCAACAGGGGGAGAAGCAGGACAATTGTAATTGAACAACAATAAAAAAAAAATACAGGAAAAAACAACCCTCTGACCGAAAGGAACTGGGAGGGAGTGATCTCACCTCAGGGCAAGGCTTCCCTGTGATCAGCCAGGGAGCTGGCCTCCCCTCCTGCAGATTCTTTAAGGAAGGAGCCTCAGCAGTTCCTTGTGCCCCGTTGCAGGTTTCCGCAATTCTGGTTTTAGGAAGCAGTTTCTTAACATCTAACTTTTATTCCTGGAATATCAACATAGCCCCCTAGGCCTCTGCTTTGCTCTTAACAGTCACAACTTTCCATCACTCTTTCATTCTGGGAGGACATCCCCGTCAGCTCCATCTGCAGCCTGAGAGCCTCAGACTCCCAGGGGAGAAGCTGGGGCAGGAGGGAAGGCAGAAGCAACGCAAACCAAAGGTCCACGCCCAGTTGAAGGAAGGGCCTTAACTCAGGGCTGTGAGTGGGAATGGGGGCCCAGGGAAGCCTGATCTTTATGGCTTTAAGAAAGAAACCGGAAATCTAGATTTTTTTAGTAAAATCTCCATGACAATGTGATGGGCTCCTACTTCTTACATCTCCAGACAGTGAGTTTCATGACGATGTATCATGTTCCACAGAGCCTCTGATTCTTTCTTTTAAATATATTTTATTGATTATGCTATTACAGTTGTTCATTTTGCCCCTTTATTCCCCTCCACCCTGCATCCCCCCATTAGTTCATGTCCATGGGTCATACATATAAGTTCTTTAGCTTCTACATTTCTTGTACTATTCTCAATGCACCCTATTTTGTGCCTACCATTTATGCTTCTTATTCCCTGTACCTTTTCCCCCCTTCTCCCCTCTCCCCCTCCCCGCTGATAACCCTCCATGTGATCTCCATTTCTGTGATTCTGTTCCTGTCCTAGTTGTTTGCTTAGTTTGTTTTTGTCTTTTCAGGTTCAGTTATTGATAGTTGTGAGTTTGTTATCATTTTACTGTTCATATTTTTTACCTTCTTTTTCTTAGATAGGTCCCTTTAACATTTCATATAATAAGGGTTTGGTGATGATGAACTCTTTTAACTTGAAAGAGTTAACTTTATCTTTATTGGGGAAGCACTTTATCTGCCCTTCCATTCTAAATGATAGTTTTGCTGGATAGAGTATTCTTGGATATAGGTCCTTGCCTTTCATGACTGAATACTTCTTTTCAGCCCCTTCTTGTTTGTAATGTTTCTTTTGAGAAATCAGCTGATAGTCTTATGGGAACTCCTTTTTAGGTAACTCTCATCTATTCTCTTGTTGCTTTTAAGATTCTCTCCTTATCTTTAATCATGTATAATGTAATCATGATGTGCCTTGGTGTGTGCTTCCTTGGGTCCAGTTTCTTTGGGATTCTCTGAGCATCCTGGACTTCCTGAAAGTCTATTTCCTTCCCCAGATTGGGGAAGTTCTCCCTAATTATTATTTTTTCAAATAAGTTTTCAATTTCTTGGTCTTCCTCTTCTCCTTCTGGCACCCCTATGATTCACATGTTGGAATGTTTACAGTTGTCCTGGAGGTGACAGATTTAAATAAGCCTCCTACTTTTTTTTTTTAATTCTTGTGTCTTCATTTTGTTCTGGCTGAATGTTTATTTCTTCCTTCTGGTCCAAACCATTGCTTTGAGTCCTGGTTTCCTGTACATTTTTCCTTGTTTCACTTTGCATAGCCTTCAATTTTTCCTCAATTTTGCGACCATACTCAGCCATTTCTGTGAGCATTCTAATTACCAGTGTTTTGAACTGTGCTTATGATAGGTTGGCTATCTCTTTGTCACTTAGTTGTATTTTTTCTGAAGCTTTGATCTGTTCTTTCATTTGGGCCATTTGTTTTTTGTCTTGGTGTACCTGTTATGTAGTAAGAGCAGAACCTTAGGTATTCACCAGGGTAGGGTCACCCGAGTCGCTTTGTTGTGGCATTGTATGTGGGGGAGGGGCCCAAGAGGGAACAATCGTGCTTGCTCTGCTCTCTGCTGGCTTTCAGTCACTTCCCCTGCTACCCACAAGCAAATTGGGTCCTTCTGGTGCTGATTCCCAGGTGGGTGGGTTTATGTACATTCTAGGACCCTATGAGTCTCTCCAACAAACTCTCCTGTGAGGCTGGGAATTTATTCTGCCACCTCAACCCCCACAGAAGTTTTTAGTCAGAGGTTTTGAGGCTTTATTTCCCTGAGCTGGAACCCTAGGTTTCATGGTCTGTCTTGCTCCCTCGTTGTTCCTCCCAATTTGTCTGCACAGCTCGACCAGCTGCTGCCTTGCTGCAAGTCCTCTCCACCCAACTGCCCAGCTCCCTCCTACTGGCCTGGATGAATGTTTCTTCTTTAACTCCTTGGTTGTTGGACTTCCATGAAGTTCAATTTTCTGGTAGTTCTGGTTGCTTTTTGTTCTTAAGTTTGTTGTTGTCCTTCTTTTGGTTGTGCGAGGAGGTACATTGTATCTTCCTACACCTCCATCTTGGCCGGAAGTCCTGACTCTTTTTTTTAACTGAAATGTATTTGACATATAGTTCTATGTAAGTTTAAGGTGTACACTATGATGATTTGATACATGTATGTATTGCAATGTGATTCCCATTGCAACACCTGACTCTTCATTCTTTCCCAAAGGACCTTCAAGTGAATCAGCAAGCAATTGAGTCTCTGGTTCCTGACAGATACAGGAATAGCTGCCTAAAGCCCCTGTCCTTTCAGCTGACTTTCTCCCAGGGGGCATCCTTCAGGGTCTTTCAATGGTCACAAGCTGTGTCCCCATACTCAGAGCTCACAAAGTTATAACCAGGGTCTTTAAACTATTTAAACATATAAATGGGCACTTGCATATGGGACATTTTTTGACTTCAAGTTTTTCCAAGACAGCAGGAATCATGTTAACTGATCACTCTAGCAAAGAGGTATGTTCTAAAAATACACACTGAATCAGCCTTAAATGATTTGCCTCTAGGAGAACCTGGCCTATAAGCCAGGATCAAAAGGGGAGGAGTCCTCATTCTGCCTCACAGTTCTATTTCGGGGTAAAGGTACATGTAGTTAATGTATAAATGAAGTTTTTTGGGGAAAAAAAACAACACAAAATTATAGAGCCCAGGTTGGGGAAAGGGACAAATGGGGGCCTAGTGTGGAGAAAGTTTGGATAGAAAACAGGTTGGCCAGCATGCCTGGTCATGGTGGTAAAGTAGTAATCCTTATGCCCCAGTGAAAGTCCTGGTAAATTGCTCTGCATACCCACTCCTGCTGATGCCCTAAAGCATGTTTCCTATCAGGGGGAGCCCCCAACGCAGTGGCCCTGTACTTGGCCAAACAATTGTGTGTGTACAGGCAACAGTTCAGAGCTAAGAAGTGTCAGGAGTTCATTGTTATTAGGTAAATAGTACACTTTCTGACTCTCCTCTGGAGGAGATTAAGTAATTCTTGTCCCAGGGAACATCAGATCAAAGTGAAATTCTGACACCCTGCTCAAGGGTGAGGGCCTTCAGGAAAGGAGGGAGGGCTGGGCTCCGGGAGAGGCTCTGCTGACATGCAGGACCCAGAAAATGAACCTTGGTCTGAGGCTGAAGACAGAAGGATGAGCACTCCTAGAGGGTGCTGAGCACACTGGGCTGGAAAGTGCCTCCAGACTGAGGCACAGCCCCCAAAAGGCCCCCGTCCCCAAAAAGTGTCCTCAGTGAATTCTGTCCCCAGAGCTGCCTGCCAGGTGGGTCAGTCCTCATATCCTCCCTAGACTCGGTGACAGCTGGCTCTTGGTTGTATTCATGAGGCCTGAGATTAGGGGAGATTTTGGCATTCCCAAGGTTGGGACCACAGGAATGAAATGCTCAGAAAAAGGCACTGAATCAGGAATCGGAAGTACATTTTGTTTTGAAATTTGCCTCTAAGTAGCTTTAGACTTATGGGCTTAACTCCACACATCTGCAAAAAAAGGGGTTCAATTTGGACAATTTTTAATTCTCAATTTTTAAAAAAATCTGTAGGCTTTTTCTGCAACCTGCATACTCATGAATAGTGCCCCACTTCCAAAACACACACATCATACCACATACACATGCACCACATACACCACGCTCACTCATACACACACACACACACGCCACCACACCACCAACACAGTCACAGGTCCTGCGGGCTGGGAACACAGGAAGGATGCGGGCTCCACAGAGACAGCAGAGAAAGGTGAGGACAGTGAAGAGGAAGGTGCACAGCCCAGCTACAAGCATTCGCATCTCGAGATTTCAAAAGCACAGCTGAAGCCAAACAAAGCACCTGAGAGTGGGAGAGGAGAGGCCGCCTTGCAATGGAGTTCTTACCCTTGTTCCCCAGCTCCAGAAACACACCCCCTTGCAGGGATCATCCTACCCCTCTCCTAACTTGTGCTAGAATAAGAGGAAGGGCAGTGGCTCGGGAATTGTTAGATCTCCGAGTGGCTTGGGTGACAGCAGAGATGTGCTGCTTGCCTATTAGTTCCTGTCACCCTCTCAGCTGCCTGTGAGACCGAGTACGGTGTTGTACAACTGAGGAAGTTGAGGCACGGAGAGGCTGAGGAATCTCCCCAGCTAGAATTTGGGGATTCGTCTGACCTTATCACACCGGCCCAGGTGTGTGGTGGGAGCAGACGCTCACCCTATTTTCTATGTAGTTCCTGCTATTATTGACAGTTGAGTATCATATATGAATCTAAAATATATTTGTGTGCGTCTACTGCTATGTGCACATGTGTCCAGTGATCACTTATACATCTAACCTATAATTTCATAGGTCTTTTTAAAGACAAAAATAAATATAACAAAGTAGGTTGATTTAACATTGTTTTAAATAAAACACTAGGTAAATATTAAAATAGTAAGTAAGTAAGAGCACATGTGGTGCAGAAATATAAAAAAAACAAGAGATGTGAGTGAAAATGACTGGTACCAGGAAACCATCACTGGCCTATGGGGACAGCCCTGACAATGAGAGTGTGCCTCATTTCAATGAGCTGAATTCAACCCCAGTAGCATCCTGGGTGTGTCTTCTTAGGTGGAGGGGAGCCAGACTGGGTCTTCAAAGACTCAAAGCCAGTAAAGGGCCATGGAGGCCTTTCTCTTGTCCACCCTCAACCTTCCCAGCTCCTCCAGTAGCCTGCAGGAAGCCAGAGATCCAAACGCCTGCTCAGCCCACCTGCCCTCCTGTCTCTATGCCTCATGGCTGTATTTGACCAGAGCCCTCTCTGTCCCACTTCACGTTACATAGTTCAAACTGTGGGAATGGAGGCAGTTTCTGCCACCTTAGCCTCTGGGCCACAGCAAAGGTCAAGGAACTTATGGTCAAGATCAATCACACTTGCAAAACTGCCAACAGAAGCACAGACTTGTGGAAAATAGTACAAAATAATTTTAAGGAGGAAGGTGGGGGCTCAGAATTACACAGAAGGCCTCGAGGCTGGACAGTTTCATCAGGAGCTGTGTCCTGGAGGTAGGAAGCCATAAACAGCGGTTGAAAACAAAGGAAGAATGTGTTAGGGTGAGCCCAAGGAACATGTCGGGCCAACGCGGGCGTGCAAGGGATCTGGCACAGCCAGCGTGCAGGAGCAGGAGCCGGTGCCAGTGAGGAGAAACAGGTAGACAAAATGTACAGAGCAGCAAGTCACTGTGCCCAAAGTCAAAGGTTTACTTGATCAGGAATCACTTCAGGGCTTTTACAGGTGCTACTCAGACCAACGGATTCAGAAGGCCTGGACGAGCATCAGTAAGTTTTTGTTTATTTGTTAACTCCTTTGATAATTTAATGTGCAGCCAGAATTGAGACTATTGAGTTACTGAGTCTAAGATGCTGGATATATAACTAAAACTGAGAGAACGAAACAGATGTGATCCCTGCCCTCATAGCGCCTTAGAGCCTGGAAGAAGAGATAAACATTAAACACAGAATAAACACTCAATTACAAATTGCGGTTTGGGCTCCACAGGCAAAGAACAGGGTGGAGGATGTGTGTGTCACAGCAAATGGTGCGCCTCTCCAGTTTCTGGGAGAAGGGACTTAATAGTTATAAACACCATAGAATTCGGTTACATGAAACCAGCTACATAAATTGTGATGAAGGCTTCCATTTGTTGCGCAATGATATAAACATGGCAAAACTTAATCAAGATTTTAACATTTTTAGAAATAACATGGGGCAGAAGCCACGAAGAGGATGAAAGTGTCACCCAGCAAGAGTCTCGGAGAAAGAGGAAGGAATGAGGGGACCCCGCCTAGAGAAGAGGAGACAAGGACGTGAGGGCATGAGACGTCCACTTCTGGAGTTCTCTTAGTGAGGAGTGAGGAACCTGAGTTTTGGCTTCTTCAAGAACAGATGACCCAGCACTTGGAAAAAGATGGTTTTAAGTTGCCCTGACTTGGAGAAGTAATTTAAATCATGTTACATTGGAGAGCTGGAAAACAGCATTTGGGGGTAGGAATCAGGGGAACAGAATAGGAGAGGAATCAACGCATAGAAATCTCAACCAGGCACCTTACAGAAAGAATTTATTTTTTATAAAATAGACTTTGAAAAAATACCTGTCCAAGGTACAAAAACCCCTGTGAGCCTCAGTTTCCTCACCCGTAAAAGAAAGACATTATGTGGTGCTGGGTTGAATGCCTGTTGGGTGCCGAGGGCAGGGTGACACATCCTTGTACCTCATGAGAAAAGTTCTCATCAGTCAAGTATCGACATGGCCAGGCACCATGTTTCAAGTTAATAAATATATTGTTTGATTCCTCCCAACAAACTCAATCCCTTCAGCAAGTGTGATTGTCACTTTCAAGTATAGAAAACTGAAGCTCAGGCAACTCTTCCAAGACCAAGAGCTAAAAAAGTGGTGGAGCTGAAATTCAAATCCAGTTGGTGAGACCCCTCCAGACCAGGGCCCCTCCGAGTGATAATGTGAGAGAGAATGTGGTAGAATGCCAGGGGGTGGGGAAGATTAAAGACAACTGGAGAGGGATAGAGAATAAAGAAGAAAGGGAAATAGGATAAGAAGGAGAAAGAGAGAGAAAGAGAATGAGCAAACGCAAGATGATGAGAATGAGAAAAATAATAAGGGAGAGAAAGTTGAGGAAGAAAGAGAGTGTGGGGGGGGGAGCAGGAGGGGAGGCCGTTGATGAAGGAAGGGAGAGTCTGACAGTAGGTGATGGGCAAAGTCCGGTGTTTTTCCAGTCTCGCTGAGGCTTTAGTGGAATGACCCCCTCTGTCTGCTGACGCATGCATCTGCTTTTACAGTTCAGGGTGTTCTGCTTAGTTTCCTGAAGCCAAGGCCCCTCCCCTGTGTCTCCCTCCTTGTTCCTTTTTTCCCAGCCTCTCCCAGGTCCCAAGCTTTGAGCAATGTCTGTGCTCCGGATGCCTCTGGTTTGCTCAGACAATTGCTTAATTGCCATTTAAAAGAACTGATGCAACTGACCTTTTAACACCATTGGTTTCACTAACATCCAAACAGAGAAACTAGACATCCTTTCATGAATGGGAAATTCTTCTCACAGCAATTACTCCAAGAAGGAAGCAGAGGCAGGTGGACCTCAGCCACAATCCTAAGGGACCAAGGAATGGGACTGATTCTTTGGACCGTCTTTCTCTAGGGGCTGGTCAGTTTTCAGGCCATTCTGGAGAGTTCTCAGGGCTCACCGATATTGGGTGAAGCCTCCTTTCTAGAATAAAAAGGGGCCAGAGATACCTAAATGATTTGCCCTTTTACAGGTTTTATAGCAGTCCCTAGGCACCAGCTCCTGCTCCCCGGCTCGCACCTGGAGGCAGGTGGCACCTTCTCCACTCTTCTATGGGTGGCGAGAGGAGTATTTTACCATCGACAGTGTTAGAATTAATTATTGATTTTCAGTTCTCTATAGACCATGCTCTCCGATTGCCCATACCCGTGGAAGACCCATCTCTGCCCTCCCACCCCAGTGCGCCCCAGTGCCCGCGGAAATCAGCCATGATGGGTTGCACTGTCCAACAATGGGGTCAGGACATACTGCTGTTTCATTTCCGAGGAAATTCTCTGTGTGCCACACCACATGTCCTGTAACTCTGATGACTCAGGTCTCAGGTCAAATGTCACCTCTCCAGAAGGTCCCTCCCAAGCATCTTCCCCAAGCTGACCCATTCCCTTTCCCAGGCTCTCTCTATGGCATGCTGCCTGGCTTCATTTCCTTCATAGTCTTTTCCCTGATTCGAAGTTCTTAGTTCTTCAACCCAGGACATCATACTGATGAAATTCCCCCACCATCACTCTGTGTCTACCATAGCCCTGTGCCTAGAACAGAGTCAGGTTCACAGCAGACTTGCCATAATGTTCATTCAATACATGAGGGAATAAGGTAGGAGTCAGGATCCCCCAAAGTGCCATTTCTGCCTTCTACAACCCTCTCCCGGCCTGAATCTTATCCCCAAAGGCCATTCTCCGTCTCCTCTTTCTCCTTCTTGTCAGAGTGGAAAACTCTAGGCCCTTAAAGCCAGCCCCCTGCTTGTAGTTTCTTCTCTGGTACTTTCTGGCTATGAGCTCTTCTGCAAATTATCCAAGTGCAACTGTAAACTTGGTGACAATAGGATTATTTGGAGGGTTAAATAAAGTAACTACACATCTAAGGCTGGCAAATATTAAGCATTCGATTTGTATTAATTGCCTTGCATACTTCTTTCTCTCCCCTCTTCTTCCCCCTTCCTTACAACTTAATTCCCTGCCTTTCTCTCAACATTTGCTCTCTAATAAAGATTCTGCCAGAGTTATCAGCAGGATTTATATACTTGGGTTGGACTGAGTTAAGTAGACACAAACGCTAGGCAAGTTCTCTCTTCCAAGGGGAGGAAAAGTTTAAAGCAGAGTGTTCTGAGAAATGTCAACAGCAAGATCCAGGAGGAGCCAGAGAGAGGGGCTGGAGGGGTAGGCAGTCAGTCTGCCCAGCTGTGATGCTCAGAGACTTATTCAGACCAGCAGCCCCTGAGAGCTACCCTACCTCTTTTGGAGACCTCTTTTTACTTATCCCAGTTGGGCAGGTAAATTTGAAAATATTTATTACATCAGATATGAGGTAGAAGAAAGAATCCTTGACAGAGAGTGAATCCACTCTCCGCCCTTACCCCTCCCAGCTCTGCCCTGGGGCCTAGGAAAAGTCCATTCACCTCTCTGGACCTCAGCTTGCCCTCTGACAATTAAAGTGAGACAAGCAGGTCTTGAAGGTATCTTCTAGCTCTGACAGGCCATGGCTAAATAGGACCAAAATGTTTTCTTCAGCTATTTTAAAAAGGGAGTGAGAGCAGAGAGCAAGAGAAGTTTAGAGAAGCACCATTTGCAGGGGGTTTTGTTGTTGTTCATTTTGTCTATCGTTTTGGTCCTGATAATCTTACTTATCTGCAGCACAGATTCTGTTAGGCTGGGACTTGTGTTTTGCTGCCCTGGGTCGGTGGACTTGTACTAACGCACATGGCTCTCTGAATTTTCTCCACCCAAGTTTGCTAGGCTCTCACCTTCTCTCTGGTGGAGGTTCTTCTCCGATGCACAAGAGGGAAGCCACGGCAAACTGCTCACTAATTAGTCCATTTCACAGGGTGAATGAGATGCTGGCACCACCACCAGCTTCAGGCAGCTTCCAAAGCCACGGGCCTTGCCCAGTGCCCAGAAAGTGCCCTGCCTGGAGACAGCATGTGCCAGCTTTCCTCCATGCCAACGCCTCACTCCTCTCAGTTGATCCTGGAAACGTATCCCCTGCCAGCATCCCCCAAAGCCCCCCGCTGTGTCATTTTCTCCTTCACCTGCTCTTTTTTCCAAGGAAGCACAGGGCACAGTCTTGTGGCACCTGATCTATTTTTTATTCTCTCTTCTCTGGATAGAATGATGGATGGATTGACTCTGGAAAACCCATTAGAGAAGGCCTGAGCCATCCTACATTTCCATCCAGCCTGTCCAGGTGACTTTGAGTCAAGCCACTGAGAGCCATTTGGCTGCAGGACTGTATCTGTGGGACACCATGTTTATTTGGGCCATTGACCCAGGCCTTAGAGGAAAAGATGAAGAATTAGCGACACTCAATGACCAAGCCCCCTTCCCCATCCATTCCCACAGAGGAGTATTTTGGAGCTTCTTTAATTTAGAGTCTGTCGAGAGGCATTCAGTGCCCCTGGTTGAACAGCCCACCTACACTCTAGGTGGGGCCCTTCCTTACCTGTCTGTGCCAGGCCGGCCTGCAGGCACAGGTGTTCAGGCTTCTCAGTAAGGTTTCCATAGTGCTGGGGAGCAAGGAAGAGGTCAATAGGATAGACGGCCAGAATGATGGCTGTGATTTTATCATAGTGTTTTAGCCTTACAGTGGTCGGTGATTTGGCCTGCGGGCTCATGTGGTTCCTATCTCCAGATAAGGCCCCTGCTCTGCAGGCCTGGAAGATGAAATTTTCAGCATCTTTAGTAAGGATCAGACCTTGTATTCATCCAGCCAAGTCTTTCATGGGAAAGCAATTACCTTCTCTACACATGGCACTCTTTTTACCCTGCAAACATGCTTATCGATGGTGTGCTTATTCTCAAAGGCCCAGCCAAAACCTCACTTTCTCCATGAACCACCTCATCCCCACAGGTCCCCACCATGTCGCCTTTATTTTCTGTTTCCTTGTATCACCTTTCTTCAAATGATTATGGTGCCACAATTACCACTTAACTAACATGTTTTTAATCTTTTCATTTGCTCTACTGAATGTCCAGCTTTTTTTGTAGGACGCCATGCCTGGTCTATCTCTGCATCCCCTGTAACATCTAGAAAAACAACTGGCCACGTCATAAAATATTATTAAATATTTCCTGGTCATGCCGAGACAGAAATATTGGCTTGCTTGGTAGTTCTGTTTCTTTAAATAAAATAATAAATTAACTTTCCACTTCAAATTAGGCATGTTTATCCCAGACAGGAGGCTAAATCAGAACTAAACACTGCTGGGTGAGTGACCCAGAGCTAAAAAGATGTTCAGATGCCAACTGGGAAAATCTTGACCAAGCCCATGAGATGCTGTCGAAGACTTCTTTGGGGATCACTAGCAGCCCCGTGGGCTGGGTCTTTCCTCTCAGAGTGATGCTGCATGTCAAAGAAATTGATGGTCCTATCTCAGCTGACTCATTTGCTGGGAGCAATGGGTTCATATGGCAACTCTTAGATTGGCCTTAACCATGCTTCCACCAAAAAAAAATTTTTATACTACATTTCCAAACTAAAGAGCATTAAGAATTATAACTTTTCATTTCCTTGGCAGCATCCATTGACCTACATCTGGTTTTCACCATAACATGCTTGTGATGTTAAAAAATGCCAGCAAGGTGTGATGCCAGAGAAAAAGAGAGACATCTTAAAATCAAAATATGAATGCCTGGGCCATCCTGCATTCTATCTAATATACGACCTTTTCACGAGCTTACTGTCTTCTCTCCTTTGCCTGTGCTGAAAACAATTTGACTCTTTATCTTTAAAATGCTTCATTCTGTGCTCAAAACAACCTATTAAATTCTCGTTATATTATAATATGCATGGCATCTCAGAATATCAGTTTTTTCATTGATAGAATATGAAGTTGGACTAGACATTATGTAAGATTACCTTCAATTCCGCCATGTTTTTGTTAAAGGTTCCCTCTTATGCTTGCTAATATCTTTTTTACATGGTTTAGAAAAGGAAAGTTTCCATAAGAATTTTCTTGGGTAGAGGGTCCGTGTTACAAAGGAAAACCTAAAATAAAAGAGGGATCATCCAATTCCAAAGGTGCTAGCAGAAGTGGGGGAGGTAGAGATGAGAGAGTGGAAATTAGATAGAAAATTGTGTTTTGTGCTTAATAGAATTGTAAAATGGACGAAATTGGCCTAGAGCCCTGCCCACACGAGTTTGATGCCCCTACCACCAAGATTCATTTTCCTTCACACTGGAGGAGAACAGTGCCTGGAAATGAGGACCAGTGCTAAGGGAGGGAGGGAGGGAGGGAGGGTGGCAGAGAGAACTGGGAAATGGCTTCCAAACTTGGACTTAGAATCACGGACCTGCAAGCATCTAGACAGTGCATGTTACAGGAAAAGTTTCAGATTGATCACTGTCAACTGAGAGTCAACAGCAGGAAAGCATCTTCTTGAATCTGCTTTAGGACTCTGATTCTTCTCCTTTGGAAGCAGATGTCATGATATAGGTGCAGCACAGTCTAATAAAATGTCTCACCTGAGCTGGACCTCAACTGTAAGCTAAGATCTGTCATAAATTCAAATTTTGGCAAGGTCACTTTTCCTCTCTGGACCTCAGCGTCATACCAGTAAAATGGAAAAATGGACTTAATTTTCAAGATCTCCCAAGTCTTATATTTTGCTTTGCCAGGAATGATATTGTCTGTTCAGCCACAATAGAAGGGTGGGGCAGACACAGAGACAAAGCTGACTGCTCTCTATCACCTCGCCCCCAATTCCTGTCCCTCTGCTTAGTCAAGCTACCCATCAGACCTATTTTCTGGAGAGCTTTTTCTCTTATTTTAGAACTGATGGTGGAAAAGTCAGGGACAACATGAGCCCTTTCATGAGTGATATTATTCACAGAGACCTCCTATGAGTTGTGATCATTTTTTCCCAGAAAGTCCCTGGAAAACAGGAATTCAGCAAGTAAGAGACCCTTGAGGAAGTGGCTGTTGTCCATTCAGAACATTGTGGAGCCAGGTGGATCTCCTGAGAATATTAATTAGAGGAAGTGTGCACCACTTGAAGCACATAGCAGCTACTATAAATAAGTTCTGTCCCTAAAGATGTGGGTTTTCTAGAAGAGAAATTGTTGCTCACATAATTCCTTGTCATAAAGTACCTAAGAAACCTAAAGAACAGTGTTAGGAAAGGCAGCTATATGGCCCCTTTCATCGCATGCGTGAATGTAAATCTTGGCTCAGAAACCAGAGCACATTGTGATTCCAGCCTTGAGCATTTTTGGAAGCAGCATAGTAAATGGTCCCTCCACTGTATGAGAGATCAGAGGAACAAGATGTGACCCAAATCAATTGCAAAACAAAGTTATGATCTTCTGCTCAATAGTGTTATATTACTTAGATGCCAGACTCCAGGAACCAAGAAAATATTTCCCAGGAGAAGGGTCAATACCTGTTTTTAAAAGGTAAGAGGCATGTTGTTCTGACTGAGGTCAGACATTGGAGCAAGATGACTTCTTTCCCACTGTTACCTAAAGGAGAAAATTTCTCATGAGAAATGTTTTGTTGAGCCCTGCAACCTCATCAAGGTTTTCTTCAGGAATAGCAGAATGGGAGAAAAGCCCATTTCTAGTTATTATCATTTCTAGTATTTAACCTATAATCCAAAGACAGTGATAATGATTTCTTAAACACAACTAATATGAGTTCAAGCGAGAAGGAGCATGTAGATCACCTTACAGGTAAACAAAAACCATCTTAAACCATACTTATCAAAGCCACCCACATGGAAAAAACTAGTTAGTTGTGTTTCTAGCCTGTGCTATGGCTCCCACCTCTCCCAGGAGGCCTTCCTTATAGAATGTTACTTCCACTGTTGGCCAATATGGGAGTAACTGTGTAAAAAGAATATGTAAGCACATTTTATTCAGAGTGTGTTTAAAAGCTGAGGACACCTGGATTTAAGCTGCAATATCCTGAAGTCTTCCTGCCTAACTGATAACAGAACTGCCCTGTTTAGGCAGATAAACAGGAAGGGAGAAGAAGAAAGAAAAGGAAAAAGCATGAGGTCTTATGAGTTATGAGCAGCTGGTGGATTTTTACTGGGGAGCTCTCCTGGGAAAAGAAGATATGTGCGGCTATTCCCCAGGTTTCTGATAACCCCTCTTTTCTAAAAGAAGTCGAAACTGTGACAACCTTGTATGGGGATAAGTGTGGTTCTGGGTGAGGCTTGCAGTTCCTGGAGTTGGAAGAGAATTTAAAGATCTCATGTGTGTGTGTGTGTGTGTGTGTGTGTGCGCGCGTGCGTGTGTGTGTGTGAAGATTGGGTAAGTTATCTGATTTTCCTAGGATCACAGAGGCATGTAACAAACAAAGACCTTGACTTGCGTCTATTCATTCCTAGTCCAGACCACAAATATTTGAATATTCCATTTTGTCTCTGTGTCCTCTCTTCTGGGAAGTCTCTGTTCTTTGTCTCTAAGTGTCTATGCCTTATGCATGCTGACCTCATCAGAACGGACCCCTGAACCAAGAGCAATTCATCCATGAGCTAGAGAAAGATGTGTGGCCTGAGTCTCAGTGTTAGGTGGACCAAGTGGAACCTGAACCAGGCAGTCCCATAACATGGGCAGGGAGCCTCCTATGACAGGAGTTCGCAGAGGAAGCCCATCAGGTGACAAGAGAAAATGAAGCAACTGAGCAGGACAACCAGGGGAGAGAAGTGGATTTTTTCTCTGTTCTACCTGAGACCTGGTTGTATTTCTGACACCAGAACAGTATTTTGGCATTTCCTCTATTTCACATCTCTGGCTTCCCTTCTAAACCTAGAGTAGGTCTTCCTTCATCTGATTAGTTTTGTATGGCCCAGATGTTCACGCTTGCTTTCCCAGCCTGCCTGATTTCTAGGGCATTGACACTTTCTGCTTCCATAGCAAGAGGTAGGCTTTGCCTTATAAGATGGCATTCTTACCAAAAATAGAAAAAAGGGACATACAAAATGATATATGTCTACCATAGTGTTCCCAAGCACATTGGCATTTCTGGCGCACTGTTCCAAAATCTTCTACTTGGCTTTACCTCTCTCTCCAGCCACTATTGTGCCAGTTAGCAACATGAAGCCTTTGAATGGCTTTGTATAGGTGCAATTCCTCAGTTCAGGGCTTTATACTTCTTATAGCTTGCCCTGGCACTATGGGGTGTAACTCTGGTAAAAACTACATTTCTCTGGACCTTATGTGAACTGGGTGTGTGGGAAAGTTAATGCATGAGGAGACACCTTTGATCAAAGTGGAGTAAGAGGTGATGATGGATAAATTCTTCACTGTGTCCCCTAGACAGATGCTTCTGAGATACATTGTACCAGATTCCATCAGTACCAGCACTAGTCACCTGTCGTGGTGGCCAACTCTTTAACATATCTTGAATTGCTTTCCGTCTTTCCACCTGTCACTGCCTCTGTCCTGTTCTCCTGCTTCCTGGGATCATACACCCAAAGCACCTCTCTCTCCTCGAGTCTTTGTCTCACACTCTCTTCCCAGGGATTCCAGGCTAAGGTACTTTGAAAAATTCTATTTTTGACCCTTGCAGCCAACACTTTCTTAAGTAAGACAATCATATGTTCTTGGGGGTGGTCACCAAAAGTCCACATGAATTTGATCTTGAATGTACGTGCTGCTCTGATGGTTAAGTTTACGTGTCAACTTGACTGGGCCACCAGTGGGCACTCAGACATTTAGTCAAATATTGTTCTGGGTGTCTGTGAGGATGTTTCTGGACGGCATTAGCAGCCAATTTAGGAGCCTGAGTAAAACAGGTTGTCTTCCCTGCTGTGTGTGGGCAGACCTCATTCAGTCGGTTGAAGACCTGAGCAAAACAAAGGGCTGAGCGAGATGGAAACCCTCGTGCCGGATGAGCTGGACACTGGTATTTCCCAGGTTTTTGGTGCCACTGAAACACCGGGTCTTGAGCCTGCCAGCTTTCAGACTGGAATTTATACCATCAATTCTCCTGGTTCTCAGGCCATCGGACTTGAACTAGAACAAAGCCATGAGCTCTCCCGAGCCTCCAACTTGCCTACTGCTGACCTGAAGACGTCTTAGCCTTCATGATCGCATAAGCCAATTCTTTTTAATCTCTTTATCTCTTTCCCTCCCTCCCTCCCACCCTCTGTCTCTCTATATAATATATTAAGAGTTCTTCAGAGAAACAGAATCAATAGGAGATAAAACCTGGAGAACCCTGCCTGATACATTTGAACACAGCTTCAAATTCAAATCACCTCTTCTATAATTAACCAGTTTGACTGAATTTTAAGAGATCTAATATACCAATACCATGACATTTTCATGGGGTAGATAATCCTAAAATGCTCTACTCATTCTCTCCCATAAGTTTAACGCGTAGCAGAAATTAAGGAGCAGACAAATGAATTCAGCTAGAAAGAAACTAAATGCCCTCTGTTTTGTATTGTGTCCACTTCCCCTTTTCTATTTTTTATGGAAATCAATGATTTGTTGCTGCACTGGTTTCCTAGGGCTGCCACAGCACATTACCACAAACTAGATGACTGAAAACAATAGAAATTTATTCTATCATAGTTCTGGAAGCAGAAGTCAAAAAGGAAAGTTTCAGCAGGGCCATATTCTGAAGGCTGTAGGGGAGAATCATCTCTTGCTTCTTCTTAGCTTCTATTATTTGTTGGCGATTCTTGGTGTTCCTTGGCTATGACAGAATAACTCCCATATCTTCCTCTGTCTTCACATGTCCTTTCTCCTTCTGTATGCCTCTGGACCCAAATCTCCGTCTTCTTATAAGGAAACCAGCCATTGATTAAGGGCCCAGCCTAATCAAGTATGACCTCATCTTAGCTTGATTATACCTGCAAAGACCCTATTTCCAAATAAGATCACACTCATGGGTTCTAAATAAACATGAATTTTGGGGGAACACTGTTCAACCCAGTAAGATTGTTGAGGACACTTAGGAGACAATTGGCTATTCTCTGCACCTGGTGAGGTGAAGACAACATTGCAGTAAAAAGAAGGAGAGAAGCTCAGGAAAAATGCAAATGAAACCAGGACACACTTGACAAGGATGGTGGTCATAATTCTAGGCCCAGAGGAGTTTTTAGGCTGCCTGGAAGGCCAGCTTCACGTTTGGCGGAGGGGAGGTAGTCTTAACAGATTTTAAGGAAACATCTGTTGTCCACCCAGGAAATATAGCTTCTGGGATCCTGACTAACATGTCCCGATTTCCCCCGTGGAAGACACTCCCTGTGTCAGCTTCCTAGGGGGCAAGATTAACAATGACTTTCTATTTAGAAAGGTTAGAAATAAATATTCTCAAATAAATGAGAAAATAAGTAAACAAGGAAAACAGTTAGCTTTTAAGAGTGCGTCTTGGCTAATGCCTAATGGAGACTCTGAGGAATGTTGGAGAACCTTTCAGGGGAGGAAGAAGCTTGCCTGAGAGCCAACAATGACACTGTGAGAGAAGAACTCCTCAGAGCATCAGGAGACTTTCTCTCCACGATGCGGCTTGAACAAGTCCTTTTACCCTGGGGATCAGTTTGACTATAGCAGAAAAGAAGGAAGCCACCCCATAGCTTGTTGTGCATGGTTCTGTGACTTGAAATAACTCTCCGAAGGAAAGAACTTGTTTTCTAGAATAGTAAATTACACTTAGCAAAATACCTAGTAGTTATTATTAAATGAATGTTGGGGATAAACTGGTTAGATTAAAGAGAAGCTATTCATTTTCAAAACACAAATTGGAACCCAAGAACTATGTTTTTCATGGAGGTTTGAGGGGTGAAAGGATATAAATGGTGAAACATTGGGTGTTCACTAAACAGACATTTAATGAGTATCTACTATGTGGAATACACTGTAAACAATGTTCAGAGAAAGAATGATATGCAACTTTGTGGACTCTGCTTCAATTTGTTAACATCTAATGGCAGAAATAAGCCAAACAGCCTCAGTACAATTATTGGAAAAAAGTATTTTTAAAAATAAGGTGTTTTTAAAAATCTATAACATTTTTATGACATATAAAAGGAAAAAAGCTACTCTTTTTTTTTAAGATTTTATTTTTATTTATTTTTAGAGAGAGGGGAAGGGAGGGAGACAGAGAGGGAGAGAAACAGCAATGTATGGTTGCCTCTCACGTGGCCCCCACAGGGACCTGGCCTGCAACCTAGGCATGTGCCCTGACTGGGAATCGAACCGGGACCCTTTGGTTCCCAGCCCATGCCCAGTCCACTGAGCTACACCAGCCAGGGCGGAAAAAAGCTACTCTTGATAGCATAATCAGAGAAGTTTTTGTTTAAAAATAATGCATTATCTCCGGAACCAACAACCATTATAATATTAGAACTTAGAATATCTTGGAATCAATTATCTTGTAGAAACATCTAGATTTAGGGATGACTTTTGAGGTGTAGCCTCTCCTTAAGGAAATGTCCTCTTGAAAAGGTGCGTTCCACAGGTTAATTTGGACAATACTGTAATCTTGAAATATGCAGCATATCCAAAAACCATGGCCAAGGCCCCCCATTCCACTCAGCTCAGGACGTGGTGTCAACTTAGCCTCTGAAAGATGATAGTGAAAATTGTTTTGGCATGAACTTCTTCCCTCCAGTGTCTTCAGTACAATTCAGAGGAAACTGCTGGCCCTTCCCTGATCCAATTGCCTGCTTGGCTGTACATGCTGAAACTGACATGGAAAGGGAATTTGCACCGAGGGCTGACGAAGACCACCCACTCTTCCTCAACCCAGCGGAGATTGTTGAAGGTCTGGACCTCTACCTCTGGAGCCACAATTAAACTGAGGCTTGAAAGGACCTGAATTCCATTTCCTAGACCACAGCCAGAATAAAGTCAGTGGAATCAAGGAAATTATAGCCCAACCATTAGCTACCGTGTCTTCTACTACAAGTTCATTGGCTCTTTCATGCCTCTTATAGGTGTGGCACATTTACTATCTGCACAGTGCTATGTGAGAAAAGGAGAACCAGATTGGGAGAAGTACTAGACTATACCAGTAACTGGTATGTAATGTGAACACATATTACTCTCTCAGTTATGAGAGACAGAAAGTCAGTTCAAACTGACTTAAAAGAATAAGAACATTCACTGAGTAATAGAAAAGTTCAGGCGTAGCTCTACCCAAGTGTTCAAACAGTATTACTGGGAATCTTTTTGCCCCTATCATCAAAACTCCAAAGCTAAGTTTGCAATGGACAAATTTGGGTACTTTATCTATCTCTGAGCCAGTTAGTATAGCCAGTATGGGATAAGCTAATTGGCTACATAAGAATCACATGACCTCATCTGGACTTCATGTGCCCTGAGAATGGGAGAGGGATAGTTTCTTAAAGAAAAATAAGGCTGACGCTCCAGTAAAAGTAGAGAGATAATTGCTAGAAGGCAAGAACAACAAATGCCCACTGTGGAATATAACAGCATTTTAGTCATGGCAGGTCCTAGAGCTCTTAACAGGGACTTTGGGGGTTTTCATCATTTTTATGGGTGAATCTCCCACTGAATCAACCACTCGCACTCTCTCTACGTCATGCTGCCGAATGCCATCGTGACTGGGAATATTGATCAACCCTCAAATTCAAATGCACAATGAGAAAAGTTGAAACTCAGGTTCCTCAACAAAATCAGTTTCCCAAAGTCCTAGCTTGCCTCTAGGATGACAGGTCAGGATGAGTTCCAGGAGCAGCTACTCCCACCTCGAGGGTCCCAAGTTACAAAAGAGGACCCTGGCCAGTCCAGACCTTGGGGACTCCACACTAAAAGCTTTTCTTGGGCCTGGTCTCACAGCCTCACTTTTCCAGCTAACGCACGGGGTTACTTGCGCTCTCATATCCCTTGCGTCAAAGTAGCCTGTCTGCTCTCACTCCCTTATTCCAGTTTCTTTCTCCAAATATGAGCAGCTTTTTCCTTATCCCTCTTGGTACAATTGCATGTTTCCACCCGGAGGAGTGAAGTGGTTTGTTGTTGTTGCTCTTGCTTTGCCCCATGCAGTTACTTCAACTGCAATTTGATGTCTTCAAGCGTTGGGGAGGGAAACGACATATATAATTAGAAAAGTAAATAATGATACAAAGGCCCTATTACCAAGGTTTGCTGGATGACTGTTCAAGTCAGAAAAAACAATAGTGCTCAGAGGACGGAAATGAGGCCACACATTGGAGAACAGAGACAAGGAACTGAAATCATGGAGTAGGACAAAGCCAACTCAAACAGCAGGACTTTATGTCTTGCTCAGAAGAAAGAGTAGGGCACTCAGATGGGATAGAAGCCAGAGATGACATTTCTGGTGACTCTTAGGAGCCTCCACGTCCCCAATACACTTAGTCTGTTCAATCTACAAAGCTAACGTGTGAGCTTTGTGCTAGAGCCCAGTGCATTCAGAGAGAGCAAGCTCCCCTGGTGCTCACCCCTCCCCATTGTCAGGTCAGCAGTACCCATCCTTCGTGGATCTCAGGAAATATCTGAAGACTGGTGCAATAGTGTTTTTCAAACATCCCTGGCCCTGCGTGAGAAATTTCCCTGGTTGCTTCAGCACTCTTCAGTCATTTCAGTTCACCATAGAAAGTAATCAGTCAATTTGCTAAAGGTACATTTCAAAAGGGCTGGCCCCATATTTCAACTTTGTAGACAACCAAAGTCAGACTGTACCCCAAATCTCCCCTCATCCTGGAAAGAACCGAAGAAAGTGTATAATGTATGCAGTGGTCTGCCCACAGACTAGCGACCGACCCTGACTTCACAGATGGATTATTCTTTAAGTCATTATGTTTTAAAGGTTGTTTCTCCATGACCCCAATGTAGACAGTTAAATAGTGGAAAATTCAGCTAAATCTCCTGATTGTTTTATCATGGAAGTCCCATTCTAAAGATAGGCCCAGGCCTCCACTTAAGGAAAATTCCATTTCATTCAGCAAGGACTGCATCAGCAATTAGGATGTGCCCGTACTGTGCTAGTTCCTATGAGCAGCAGAGAAAACGTTTGTGATCTGACCCCTGCCCTCAAACTGCTCCTAATGTGGTGCTTGGGATAAAGCACAAATGTTGTAGAGGTGGGCAGGTACAGTGAATGCTGCAACTCTGTGGAAACTCCTGTGCCCAGACATTTAATGCAAATCAAGCAGATTGAAGAGACACAGAGAGGCACTTTGATTTTTTTTTTTCCCTTTTCAACCAGAGAGCTCATTAAACTGTTTTACTGGAGATGTCACTGTGGGCTGAGCCTAGCTTAGGCACTGGGGGTTTCCTTATGAAGGAAAAACCATGATCCCATCCAAGGGGAGCATTCCATCCCGTGGTTGCGGGGAACAAAGTAGGAAAATACAGGCAGGTTGGGAAACTATGAAAGGAAACTAATTAGCTTGCATATAGAAATATCATGAGTAAAAGGAAGTTGGGGCGGGTGCGAAGAAGTAAGGAAGGATGAGAAAAAAAGAAGTTTTGGGAAGATTCCTGGAAAAGCCAAAGTAGAGTTAAATGTTGGAGTTCTGTGGAGAATGTGGCTTGGCAGAAAGGGAGGAAGAATATTCCAAAGCTGGAGAGCAGCTTGCGAAGAGGTGGGGAAAGGCATGTGTATCACGCACACTCTCTCTCCCATGCAGCCCCCTTGCCCCTTCACTTCCCCTAGGAGGTCTGGAAGCAGAGGGTTGCTCTGTCCTGTTGTGTCCTTTTTCTCACCCTGCTCCTCACAAGAGGGAAAGGGAACAGAAGTGGATGGGAGCTTGGAAGCCAAGCCTCCAATTTCATGCTGATGTCCAGCTGGGGAAGGAAATCATGAAACCTAATTGCCCTCTCAGAACAACATTGGTCTGACTTTCCCATGAGGTATCAGAGGGTATTGAGTGCAATTGGTCACGGGGTCGCCAGAGTTTAATGTCTGTCCTGGAGCTGAGTTCTTGCATTAATCTACCCCTGGCAAGTGAGACTGCCTGATCTCAACCAGTAGTCTCAATCCCATGCCAAACTCTGAGACCAATCTTGGTTTCTGGCCGTGGTCGACTTCTTGTCTACTCTTGCTGTCTTGCTACTGGTTCAACTTGACTGCAGACCTCTTGCTCCTCAACAGTCAGGTTGACTATTTCTCGATCAAGTCTCTCTCTTAAGCTCTAGTTTTTTCATAAGATGCGTCCCTGTCTTCTGTCTCCATCTGCAGTGATTGAGATCCAGGTTTATTTCCCAGTCTCCCCAGGGAGCCTGCCTTGGAGCCCTGTCTCATTAGCAGCTAGGATGCCCTGCCTATGACCTCTACTTCAGTCCCTGCCAGGTTGTCCCTGAAGCCAGCTTTCTGCCTATTCGTATTGATTGCCTATCCCTGGGACCTACAGTGACCAAGGTATCATTCCTGCCTTAAAAGACTCTCTGGATCTTAGTATCCCCATCCACCTCAGCCAATGGTGCACTTACCCTCTTGCCTTTTGGAATAACCTCAGATTTATAAACTCATGTCTCTCAACACTAGATCCCTGGATTTACTTCCTATTCAGATCTACTGAGCTCCTCCAACAAAGAATCTGTCTGGGGTTCTGATCGCAGCTTAGCTTGGTTTGCCCATTCCATTGGCCAATGTCTGAGATATAACAGAGTATATAACAACAGTATGTCTTTCACTTCTCAGATGCTCAGTCCCTACAGAACCAAGCCCATCTGATCTTGACACCAGGCAGAACAACTTTTTGGCTTTGATTAAGTTAGAAACAATATAATTATTGACATGTCTCCTGGAAAACCTTCCAAAACGTCCCCTAAAATTTGTTTGACTTTTTTCCTTCTTGAAGTCAGTTAAATAAAAAGGAAAAAATATAGCTGTGATTCCTGGAATTTCTTGGGAAAAGGTGGGAAAACTCTCAGGATTTCATAACAATTCCAGGTCAGAGAGGAAGGCTAAGAAATATGTAGGAGACAAGTTCAGGGTATGACTCTCTATGGTTCTGTTACCATGATAGTCTTGTAATTTATAGAACCACCCCCCCCTGCCCCGGAGGGTGAGGTGAACCTACTGAGTCATCTTCAGTGAATAGAATATGAAAAAAGTGATGGAATATCACTTCTGAAATTAGCTTATAAGAAAACTAGGACTATTGTCTTGCACTCCTTTGCTTTCCCCCTCACTTGCTTGCTCTAATAAAAACCAGCTCCCATGTTAAGAACTGCCCTATAGAAAGCCCCACATGGCAAAGAACTAAAGGAGACTTCTGGTCAACAGCCAGCATAGAACTGAGGCCCTCAGTGCAACAGTCTGTGAGGAACTGAATCCTACCCACAACCATGTGAGTGAGTTTGGAGATGATCTTTCAGATGAGACTACAGCCCCAGTGGATACCTTCTCTGTGGCCTTAGGAGAGACCTAAAGAAACAGACACCCATACAAGAGGTGCTTGGATTCCTGACCCACAGAAAGTATGAGATAATAAATACTTGTTGTTTTATGCAGCTAAGTTTGGGGGTAATTTGTTATACACCAATAGATACCTGATGTAAGCTTCAGAAAATAGGAGACCAGGGAGGCAGAAAATTTTGGTTGCAAATAATTTAAATAATTTCCTTTCATCCTAAATCCTCCAGTTCCCTATTTAGCTATACTTAGAGGAAATTCACATTGATTTCATAAATATATATGTAGCATGTGACCTTTCCATGCCCAGGACTGTGAAACATGCGTGCAATGGAGGATTCAGAAGTCAGGGCCCTTGGGGAATTGAAGGAACAATCAGAAGCCACAAGAAATAAAAAGGAACCTCAGCAAAATCATCATGTCACTAGTTTTCTTACCCCCAAAACTCATAAAAATCCCTCTTAAATTCCATGAAAAACAACATAAAAGAAAGGCAGAAAAGAACAGCTATTACAGGGTGAACTGGTAGGAGGCAGCCTGAATTCCATTAGGATAAAGACCAAAAATTGGCAGGCAAGACCATGCTTGCAAGTATGCTTTGTTTGTCAACTGTATGAATTTTTTCAAGTAGTCACCAATACATCAAATCAGGACACTTCACATAAATGCCAACTTTCGGGCTTGTCTTGAAATATCAGAAGATCTGGCCAAGCTGGGGCACACTTCTCTACTGGAATCATTGCTTCAACAAAGTCGGCTCTTTTCCCCTCTAGTTTGGACATGTGCTACTTATTTTGACATAGTCTCCACCCAGCCCACTTCACTAATTTAAGCTAGCTGGCATTCCAGTTCACAAACGATGCTTTAAGCCTTCTTTCTGATTCTTTTGAATTCCTGAATTCTTCGCA
This sequence comes from Micronycteris hirsuta, assembly GCA_004026765.1. Taxonomy (NCBI): domain Eukaryota; kingdom Metazoa; phylum Chordata; class Mammalia; order Chiroptera; family Phyllostomidae; genus Micronycteris; species Micronycteris hirsuta. Next base: position 40,100 of record PVJI01007891.1, on the reverse strand, counting down.
TCCTCAGTGGTCACTGTGTCCCCAGGAAACAATAGCCCTGATTCTCTACCTCTGCAAAAACCCCTTGAATAAAACCTAGGAGTTAGTCCATAGGAGGTATTCCATACTTGTTCCCTTACTTTCTCATCCTCTAGACAGACACATTTTTTTTACCCTCTGTGAACCTTTTGCCAATAACAAATGAAATACTCTTGCTCATTGTATTGTTGGAAACCCAGATGACTTCACACTTCCCCACCCATGTCCCAACCACTGGTTTAAACTAGGGATATTATAGTAAAAAGAAAAAACCAAGCTCAGCTCTTATAGGGCATATAGCCCCCTGATGAACTCTAGATGATTCTTGATGAGTAAATGTAGTGACCCCCTTCTGAAATGACTGTACCAGTCCCAGATATAGGAGTCTATAAAGCACCACCTTACACTATCCTCCCTTTTTTTTCTTTCTTCTCCCTTCTTTTCCCTGGCCCTCACAAAAGCCAGTCTTTTTGGCCTTTATAGAAAGCATAGCACCCAGGATTCTGGATATATCCCAGGCTTACCAGAGCTTTGAAGAGCAAAAGGAGGTGGGAGCATCGTGCAAGGAATGGTTTATCTCATCTCTCCTTTTATGAAGAGGTCCTTCATAACTTACCCCAGAGAAATTTACTACCCAAGCTCTCAGAGGCCATGAAAAAAAGGAAGAAGGAAAAGAGACATCTAACTGCTCCAGGAAGAAAGACAATGTCTGGATTAGCAGGGCCCACTGTTCTCCAATGATAATTCATGCTGTCCTCATGCACATTAGACTCATGGTCTGGCTCTGGCATCTAAAGGATGGCTCCCGACCAACGGGCTATAGAGGAAGCAGAGGCTGAAGCCTGGGAGGGTCTTGGCCAGAGCCTCAGCCATGACCTCAGACCCTGCAACTGCACCTGAGTACACATTTCCAGGGGAGATGTGCTCTTCACAGAGAAACGGCAGCTCTAGCCCATGGGGTCCCTGTGAGATCACCCCAGATGGTCTAAATTAGTGTGTGTGACACACTCATACTTTTTTTTTAATCCTAGCACACACAATCTCTCTTTTTTTTTTCATTCTTGATTCCATACTCTGACCTTCTGCTAAATCAACTTTTTTTGTATAACTTTCTCTTCTGCTTACCTAAATGTTTTCTTACTGAATTTGCTGAGCAGCCAGCACATTTGTAAAATCAGTCAGGCAAGCTAAATTCACTTCCTAAGCCAGCTTCACACCTGAGCACAAAGAAGGTATCCAGCCCTCAAAAATGAACCACTTTTCTGACGAAGAAATACTTCCTGTCACCAAGGGAGAATGTGTTCCATTTCCCACTGCCCTCTCCTTTGCCCCTGTCTTTTCCCTTTTCTTCTTTCTCTCCCCTGAATTTCATCTTCCAATGAAGTCAGATTCTAAAGTCCAAATAAGTGGAGGAGGTTTCGTGTTGTCTCAGCTGAATAATCCCAGCTGAATAATCCCAGCTCACCCAAGCACGCAGTGTTAACACATAATGTTTGCACATTGAGTTTGCTCCCTTCTGGACTGATTTCTGTGTCACTCCCTCCCGCTCTCTCTCTCCTTCCAAACCTAGGGCTGGAGGTAGAAGAGAAAGTTTGAATCATATTCAAATCACAGAGTAAAAAAAACTGGTTTCAAAGAAAAAAAAGGAGAAAACAAGATACCTAGCCATTTCTACTTGTTTCTTTAAAAAAATATTTGTTAAACTTTGAAAGCCTTTTATTCTTGAAGCATTTTTGGGTATGCTGCTTCATCAAATTCTGATGTGAATTTTTTAAAAAGCATACACAACGTACATAACTATGTAGCCTTATGCTGAATTGCTAGTGTTTATTCTACCATGTCTTCTAATGATTAAGGAAAAATGAAAACTGACCTGGAGAAAATGCTCACCCAGTTTTGTATCTAAAAAACAAATCTCTCTGTATCAATCAATGTCCAAATAAAAATGATGAAAACCATATTTGAGTATCTAAAACAGAGAGATTTAAGCACAGGGAATTAGTTGCCCGGGTGATGGGAGAGCTGAGAAGTCAGACAGGAGACAGGAGGTAAACCAGAGGGCAGTAATAGCGGGATGCAACCGCCTCCCCTAGCTGTTGGGGCAGAGGAGAGAGAGGGATCAGCGCTCAGGGGCTCAGGCCACCAGACAGAAGCTAGAACCACACCACAGCTGTCTAGTAGGATCTGGAGTCCAGGAAGAGAGGCCGTTGCTACTGGAGAAACCACCCAAGACAGCCAACGTGAAGGAGATAAACATAGATTCCCTCTTCCTTCGTCTGTCCCATCTCATCCAGTGCCTCCCACGGGATGAACCCAGCTGGAAGCCAGCTGCACTGGGAGCTGGGGAAAGGCAACCTGAAAATCATTAGACCCCTCAGGCACCCAGCAGAGCAGAGGAACAGGAGAGATGCTGCAGAAGACAAACAGGCTGCAGACCCATACACAAGCTCCTTCTACTTCTTCCTCTGTGCCCCCTCCGCCAGGATCCCCACCAAGCCACTTAACAAACAGGATGTAAACTTTAGAGAGGTGAAGAATAGGGACTGCAAGAAAAGGTGCCCGGGGGTAAAGCTCAAGCTCACACCCAAATTCAGCTCTACCAAACTCTAATCCCGGGCACTTCCTAATTATTAGGGATGCCACCCTGTCCAGCTTGTGTGTACAATACTAGTATGTGTGAAATGCAGAGTTCCTGGTATGAGTCTCAGGCAGAGCCCGGGAAATTGCCCCGCACCCTCGTCAGGGAGCATTAAAACCCCAGTGGGGCTACAAGTGTGTTCTCACGTAGAGGCACAGGTACTTTGTCTCATTCTCTAGCAAGAGCAATAACTAGCCACTCAAGAGGATAAAGGATCAGAGAAGAGATATTTGAAGATTTTCCCAGATGTCCCCAAAGGCTCTTTTTAAGCCTTTTCAGCAGCCAGGCTGCTAGATATGTGCGCCCTCCCACCCCCCACTCCCCCAAGGCTGACACAGAGCTTCTAGGAGACGCAAGCGTCAGAAGACTGCTCCGTTCAGAAAGCCTCATAAAAGAGCTATGAATTTGCTCATAAATAATCCACTCAGGATGGAATTCAACAAATCACAGCTAAATCCTCCTTTTGGCAAAACGCTTCCATCTTAATTATAACTGTATTATTGCTTGTATTACCAAACATGTCTTTCTCTGTCCTTAAAAATGGAGGAGGAGGAGAGAAGCAAAAAATATAATATAAACAGAGGGCTGGAAAATTACCCCAGCAAAGTATAATAGCTAAACAATGACTAAGGGGGCTGGGATATGTATGCATCAACACAGATCCTCAGCTGTAAACAGTGCGGTAAAGAAAGATGATGCAGGGGAGCTAGACAGAGTGGGGGGTTTGGTTGGAGGCAGAGTTTCCTGTCCCTGACTGCAAGCAAAGGCGTCATTAAGAGGATGTCTGGGAGAGATGGGTCCTTTCCCCTTGGTCTTGGAGGCCCGGACTGGGCAGGGAATAGACACAACTCATACAGCCCAAGCATTTTATGATCCTCTTAATGAAGCAGGGAGACAACAGCTAAGCAGAGTCTGAGGCCAGGGCTCCTGTGTCGAACACTTTGATTCATGGCTCTGGTCCACCTTTTGCTTGTTTGGTCACCTAAGTAAATTCTTTACTGCCTTGGAACCTCAGATTCCTCATCTATAAAATGAGATAATTCACTCAGCAAATATTTGTTCAATGTCTGCTATGGTCCAAGCCTATTCTAGGTCCTGAGCATGCAAGGGGTTGGGAATGGGATTAGAGGGAGGACATCCTTGTTTTCAAGAAGTTTATATTCTTGTATTCTTGTGGAGGGAGAAAAATAATATACAAAGTAATAAACAAATATAGAATATAGTGGTGGCAAATGCATAAAGAGAAATTAAGCCAGGTAAGGGGAAGAGCGAGTGATAGCAGAAAGTTGTGACATATTTCAAAGAGTGACCAGGAAGGAACTCACTGAACAGGTAACATCCAAACTGATACGGAAAATCAGTGAAGGGGAAAGTGCAACAAGGCTCTATATGGGGAGGGTGTTCTAGGCAGGAAGAACAGCAAATACAAGTACCCTGTGACTTCAGAGGCCCGATATATGGTCATATTATAAGGCATTATTAGCATAGTTCCTGGCACATAGTGTGCATTTAATCAAAGTTAGCTATTATGTTTAATTATAAATAGAGTAGCCATAAAGCACATTTTTTTGCTCAAAATAGAGCAGCAAGAACATTTAAAGAATCATTAACTCACCTCAGCTTTGAATCCTTGCTCTTCCCTGCCTGACATCACATTCTTCTGCTTATTAACAGATGGTGTTCCCAGCTTTCTGGCACCCACAAAATAAAAAGGGGCATGATACATGATAACCCAACCTCAGAAAACCGAAGGGCTGTCCACATTTTTATCAGATGACTTTGTACCCAAAAAATGTCCTTTTGTAGTTATGTTTTATTCACTCTAGTATCAACAGGAGAGCCATGTGGGGCACAAGTTGGCCTCAGATGCAAAACAGCAGATTCCTGGTTATGTGATGTCAGACCTCTCTGAGCTCAGAGGGTCGTTGTGGGGGTCAGAGGCAATGACGACTGTGGGGGCCCTTTGTGAACCATACAACTGCATTTGATTATGGTTTTACGATAAAAGAGGAGTGACTCTTCTGAGCTCACGGCCACGGTTGTGGTGGGGACGTGGCCCACCCACATTTTAGATGACTAGGAGATGCAAGCCTGAGACTAACACTTACCCCAAAGAAATCACAAAGCCAATTAGAGTCACGAAGGGACTCTTCTGTTTTTAATATTCCCTGGAATGAAAGTTGATGGCATTTGTTTGGATTGGCATTGAAGAGGAATCATTCTGTTGGGATTCCAAGTTGCGTAGAAGAGAGTTGACGACCCCGACAACAGTCTGATTAGAACAGGCACAACTATAAGGGATAAAAAGGGGTGGAGAATCCCCCAAATTTTTATACTGATATGCAGACTACAAAATTAAATTCCTAGGCAGGACATGGCTTCATAGGAGACTCAGTCCAATACTAAAATGAATAAGGCTTTCAGGAGCTGTAAATGAAAGTCTTAAGGTACAGATTCAGAGAGACCAGTATGTACACTTCAGTAATCCTTCATTATTTCAGAGTTACTAAATTTTAGAGCTGAACGAAATGAAGAGCTCTCTGCAACTGAATCCTTCTAAGTGCTGGGGTTAAAAAGACCAAAGAAAAGTTATGGAGAAAATCACTGGACTCTACCCTTTAAGGACAGAAACAGCCCAGTAGGAGCCCAGTCTGTTATAGGGCAAAGGGCATTGGACCAGATAGGAACTGCCCATGAAACTCAATTTAGGAATAGTTACTGACAGAAAAGGGGAAAGAGGAGAATAAAGAGAACTCACTTAAAATTCTTGACACTCTTCTCAAGCTTTTTTCAAAACAACAAACATCTGAGTGAGTTCGGTTGGGTCAAGTTGGGTTGGTTCATTGTCAGAAGTTCAAGGAGTATCTGACAAAGTTTCAAAGGAGCTCTTCCCCCTCCCCAAGCTGGATATCAAGCCTAACCCAATGGAGTTGGAGCCAGGGGACACAATGGAGTGGAGAAGGCATGCATAAGTCTTCCAAGAATAGTGGTTTCAGAAATTCTGAAGTCTCTTCAGTGCTTCTGAAGCTGCATGTTCCCACATTAAATTTTAATTTTCATAACTCTTGGGTAAGAACCTAGCCCTCCTTTCATTGATAAGACAGAAGGAAATACTTATGATACAAAGCCCCAATTTCAACCCAACGTGGAGCAAGCACTGGCCAACCATTCAGGAGACGAGAATGAGGAGAAGATGATGCCAGGAACCGTGACACCAAGTTCTTCAATCACCAGGGACAATCGAGGCTAATCGAACTGGGCAGGCAATGTGGCCATATCATGACTGCTCTGAATACATTTCTTTGAAGAAAGCCAATGTCATCTACCTCTTTCCTACCTGACCTTTACCACCTCCTGGGAGCATCTCTAGTAGCTCATAAACAGGCAATGGCAACTTTAGTAACTCTGAGCATTCTGGGTTATTTATTAACAGAGGAAGAAAGGATAGAAAAGAGAAACAAGAAGAGAACAGAGAAATAAAGGAGAGTGAGGAAGGGAGAAACAAAAGGGATATAAAAAATGAGGTAGAGAATGATGAAGAGGCTACCTCTTCACCTAATGTTGCACCAAAAAATTAAAAAAAAAAGGGTGAGATCTGAATTGAGTTCAAATTTTAATGGCTAATATTTTTTATTTCACTCCAGTCATGATGAAAAATAGCTAAATAAATAGATGAAGTGAGTGGATCCCCAGAGTCAAGTAAGCAGGTGGTTGTAAAACTTCTGGTTTTCTTACTGCCTCCTCCCAGGGGCTGTCACTTTCTCTACCTCCATCACTGTCCATTTACCTCTTTGCAATTCTGTTCCAAGCCTAAGAGGGACACTGATACTGAGCCAGGTTTCCAAGAACTCAGACATTTTGGGAGCTTCATACTCTAGGAACCTCAAGAAAGCTAGGGGTTTGTGACTCTTGTGGAATGATTATCAAGAGATTTAAGCTGATGCTTAAGGAATACTAAACCATACTGAAAAAAGACTGGGAAGAAAATGGGCTTGTCAGTGTTAAACTTGTGTCTGCTGGAGCTCAGTTCTTCCAACCATCTACCTTCAGTGGTCAGCTGGGGAGTCCTGGGGTATTAACATCACGTCGGAGCGTGAGCCAGATACAAAAATATTGTCTCTACATGCTTTCACTATAACAGAACTATTTGCTTCGAAGTCTATGCCTGGAGTGATTGGTTTGGGGGGAAATGCATAACTTTGGAAAAAGGGTTTCTTACTTCTGCAAAAGCCCCTAGTCTTTGAGCACTGCCTCTGGGGACCACAAGGGCTTCCTTCTGTGGTTATGACTCCATGTCAGCATTTTTCAAAGGCACTCACTGACAGGCCCCCAGCACCTGGCTTGGAGAAGAGGCACCATTCTGAGAGACACACAAGACAGAACCAAACCTTCATGTATCTAAGGCAGAGGTGCAGCTAACAAAGAATATTTGGAAGGGACAGGTTGCAGAAAGTAAACTTTTTTTTTTTGATTGAATTAATAGTGGAGTGTCTCATAGTTTACATGTATAATGAGCCAGTATCCCATTATTTATCAGTTAACTGCAGTGAGCTTGTTTTACACTTGAAGTTACTGTTGTTGTTGTTTAATAACCATAAATTTGAAAACTAAGAAATATAAACAGACAAAATATATTCTCTGAGATTCAACTGCAGTCTCTGGATTTTCATTTAAAAAAGTTGGGTTAGAATTTCTGCTTCACCATTTCCTTACCATATGACTTTAGACAAAGGATCAAATTCTTTACCTGAAAAATAAGGCTAATAAGATACTTCTTAGGGGATTGTGATGAAGATGAAAACCTTCTGGTCTAAGTGTGTCATGTGTCACTGTAGCAAATGGGAATGAGCATGCAGTTAGTGGGAGGCAGAACTATTATTGTTATAATTTGGGTGAGATGATGGATAATTATTTCACAAACCAACAGGCCACAGGCTTCATAAAACTGTTAACAAAAGCATGTTCTACTAGTTGATTGAGCCCCCAAGAAATCAGTCCTACCATATAGCAGACAGTGGAGCCACTAAGAGCACAGTTTTGGGGCAAAAACCAGGACTCAAACACTGGCCACCCTGCCTGCAATAGGGATTGTGTAAAGCCCTTAATTATTCTGTGGCTCAGTTTCTTCATCTTTAAAATGGGAGTAATAACAGTACCTATTTCATAGCGTTAGACTGAGGAATAAATGACATAACCCATGTAAAATGTGCTTGGAACAAATGCCTGGTGTATAGTAAACACTGAATAGAGGTTAATTATCTATTATTATATGGTCCAACTTTTAACCAGGAGCTGGCTAAAAGAATGTAGTTATTTGGTATGTATGACCAATGCAGTCTGTTCCATCCAGTTTGTTTTTTCCACTGGGGTGTGGTTGACTCAGACAACGGGGAATTCTAAGAGGGTGAAAGCCAGGTTGAAATGCCAATGAGCGGCAAGAAAATCGACTATCTTTATTCTGCAAACAGGGAGTAGTCTGATGAGGAGAGAAGGTTCTGTGGTAGGCACTCATTGGCAAAATCATGTAAGATAACCAGATCTTTCTAGTGCAACTATCTTATGATATATACTAAATATGGTGTATATTGTTATGGGTTAGAAATACACAGAGCATTCTCAGCATCACTGCCACAAGGAGATCACCTACTGTGGGGAAGGAAGATTCAATCCAACAGGGAAATCCTTGGTTCCTCTGGCCTCCATTTGCCCTCCTTTCTGTTTGGTTCAGCTACCATTTCTGTAGCTATTGCAACAATATATGAGTTAAATAAACTTCTCATCCCCATTTTATAGATGCAGGATCCGAAGCTTGGAGAGATTGGAAAATGAATCCCAAACCTCAAAGCTAGTGAGCATGAGACCTGGGATTTGAATCTATACCTTAAGATGTGTCTTTGGCTCTTTCCACTAATCACAGCAGCTTAAGTACTCCAGCCCAGCCTCCGAATACGTATGGCACTGTTGGTCTGAGAAGCCAGCACTGGGGCTGTGCCAGGAAGGTGTGGGTGTGGTCTAGAATTTTCTCCTGGTGCCTTTTTGCTCGTTCCCCAAATTATTCCAAAGAGAATTGAAATAGCAAAATGGGGGCTTCCCGCTACATCTGAATTCTACAAATTAGAGCTTTATTTGAAACATGATATTTTTTTCCAAATTAAAAAGCCAGCTCAAGAGAAACTTAGCATCCTTTGTTGGTGTTTTTCTCGGAAGCTTATTATGAGCTCATAACTGCTAATGAGGAATATTCTGTGGCTCCCAGCAGTGCTGAGTCAGACCAGCCAGTTAGGGGACAGAATTCCACCAGGGCTTGGAATATGTGTGCCCACCCCCCCACCGCTGGGCTGGCCTGCCTGCAGCAAGAGGAGCACCACATTCTGCTTTGTCAGCTCCAGCTCATTGGCGCAAGCCACTCAGCAACAGTCTCTCTGACCTAGATTATTTCCCCTTCAGATGAAGACTTCAAAGCCCTCTTTGAAAAGTCAGTCCTAGAAGTTTTGAGCTCTCCATTGGCCTGAATAGTAGGTAAGTGATGAATACCCATTATTGTGCCCAGAACTGAACAAGAATCTGTGAGAAGGGGCTCCCCATGTACTTCCTCTAGTCTCATCACCCTGTCACTTTGTAGCCTTCACAACATGGCCTTAGAATATCTGTATCAACCACAATTCCAGTAGGAACAAAGAGTGCATAGGCCGGGACATGGCAGGGTCTCAGGATGGGGCGATGTAAAGGTAAGGCAGAGTTAAGGGAAATCAACAAGGGATGGTGAAGCCTCCTGCTCTGACAATAACCAACATAAGAAACTATTGCCACTCCTGGGTTCACAGGGACAAGAACAGGGAGCAGCTATGAGCACCCTGTCTGTAAGACGTTGCTGTCCCCGCAGCCTGGAATGGAGGGAATCGAGGAAAGATGTCCCCGAGCTCCTTCCACTTTCCTCAGCCCAGAGCAAAAGCCAGCAGGTAAGGGAGCCTGTGGGTGCAGCCCCAAGGCTGCCTCTGGAGCACAGAGCAGGGTAAAGAAGAATGGAGTGCCAGACTGGAGGGCCCAAAGAGGAATATCCAGTTAAACCACCCTGCAGCCTTACCTCCTAAGGCCTGCGGAGGGACCTGAGAGTTCAGGCACCATTCCTGCAACCAGCTGTTCCCTCTGCTGGGCACTTCTCCAAACATGTCTAGCCATACCCTCATCAACACATGACTTACTTTTCAAACTTGACAATAAGTGCTAAGTTCTCTTTGGAATGTTCTCTGAGAAGTCCATTCTCCAAACCAACCTAATGTCATGGGCATTTTTGTACTTCAAAAAGGTTGCCACTCATCTCCGTAAGCAAGTTAAAGAAAAGGAGAGACCATGTCCAATACTTCCTGTGCTTTGCACAAAGTAGGTCCTTCTCCAGGGTGTATGGAAAGGGGGGGTCAAGGGAGCAAAGGTGGAGAAGTAAGTCATCTCCTGCCCGAGGCCCTCAGACTGTCTAACCACGCAGTTAGTGGACTGTAGATAGGTGACTCAAATCAGGAAAGAGATGTGTCCATGGCAAATTTATGGTCCTGGGTTTAATGAGAAATGTCTCCGGTCCTCTGCTTGGTGGCTCAAGGGATAAAGGAAATATGGAAGTCGCTATTAGACAAGTTGATCTAAGTCCCCAGGAATCTGGAAGGACACACTTTCCACATTTTCTAAAATTTTGTGGAGTATGTAAAAATTTCAAGGTTCTTGTCATAGAACAGTATTCAAAAATCATTAAAGGTTTTGGTCACCTGCATGCCTCTCAATACAACCACTGCAGCAGTTATTCAAAGAGGGAGAGGAGACAAAAGGAGAAGTAAATGTACAGAAAAGCAACTTGTGAAGTTGCTCCCATGGTACATTCTGTTAAAAGCATGTTGTTTAAAGTTAATCTTTACAATGCTGCAAGGTGTTGTTCCAGACTTATAGATGAAGGAATTGATCCCTAAGCAAAGTAATTCCCCAAGGTCACACTGGTCACCCAGCTAAACCAAGATGAGTGAAGAGTCTGACATCTTCAGGCTCATGGCACATATCAGACATTGGCCCAGCTCTTCCATGGAACAAGGCCTCGCTTCCCCAAAACTACAATGCTTCCCAGTGTTCTCTATGTTGAACCCAGAGCTGAAGAGATGAAGGGCCCGCTCTGCTTCTCCAACTGGAGCCTTACATACAGGGTGATGGTTGTTGATGGACTGTGAACCAGCTCGGTTGCATTGAGGCTCGGTGCTGATCTGGAACCGAGAGGAGGCAATCCGGGGTTTTCAGGATCTGTGCTATCACCAGCATCAGGGTCCCTTCACCAGTGGGGCAAAGAAGACGAGAGTCTTGAGCCTCTGGACACTTGGATTCCTGGAAATACCCCAACATGCTTCAGGAGTGGAACACTGGGCTTTCCGAGCCATGCTCTCTGGGGAGGATCTAGAGATTTCACAAGGACTTCTGGGAAATCCTTACATTTCCATCACATCCCTCCATGTCCTGTGCAGTATCCTTGCTTCTGGCAAAGCCTCTCTTGCATGAGGGAGGCTTCTGAAGTGAAACTGGATATGTGAAGAAGATGCCAAAAAAAAAACTGAGAAATAAAATGATCTGCATATATTTGAGGTGCTTACTGATAAACAAATGTTAGCCAAAGCATCATGCTAACATCTTCCCTTGTAAAGACCTGCTCCTCTGCCCACTCTCCCACCTCCTGGAAACTGTGACTTGGAAACGTCTTATCCACATAAACATAAGTCCGGCTTGGTCTCTTGAGAGTGAAGATTGAGGCCAAAAATGTCATTGGGCTGCAGGGGTTAAAGTCACGTGCACCATCTGGCCAGAATGAGTTATTAAGGTCCTTTGTTGGGGGGATGGGAAAGCCGAGAAGATAAAGGAGGAAACAAGTGGGAGCATTTCCAAAAAGAGAGCTAGGTATAAGATGGAGTCTGAAGTGTGTGCCTCCCGTCAGGATGGAAGTGTGTGTGTATGTGTGTGTGTGAGCATGCATGTGCATGCACATGTGTGCGTGTGTGTATTTGTGCACATCAGTGGAGGAGTTGCTAGGGAGAAACACATGGGTGTGGTAGGAAGGGCTGACAAATTGAAGCACAAAACTGCTAACTCCAAGGAAAGGGGGATCTTCTAAACCCCCTTCTGGCCTGCTTCCACTTAGCTTTCTCCTTAGTCGTCTTCATTTCTGTCTTAGGTTTCCATAAACACTGCCGTTATTTATTTTATTTTTGTTTGAAATGTTAAACAAGCCCTGAAAGGAAAAGCTGTTGAGGCAGCTCGTGGCCTCTCTGGAGAGCAGCTGCACCGCAGGCATTTTCTGCCAGGCCTTGGTGAGGCTGCCTCCTCCTGCATGTACGAGCCCCTGTGCACCCCTGCCTGGGCTCAGGGCCCTCCATATCCCAAGCTCCTTCATCTGACCCATTTCTGGCCCCAGATTGCAGCTCAACTCCCTCTGCCTCCATGGAACACTTCTCCCCCACTCACGAGACCCAGTCACGATGAGTCTCCTTCTTCCCCTGTGGGTACCAGTAACTTCTAACTGCCTCCTCTGATCCTCACACCTCCTTTGGAATGAGAAAGAGAACACGGGCTTTGTAATCAGGCAGGTGTAGGTTCACATCCAGATTCTCTCACATTTGCTGTGTGGCCTGAGATTTGTTGCCTGCCCTCTCTTACCTTAGTTTCAAATCTTTAAAGTAGAATAATGGTGTCTCTATCAAGTATCTGGTACAACTTCTCTCTTCAGGCTAACACAATCATGAATAATTCAGACAGCAGCAACAGCAACAAAAAGAATAATGGCCACCACTCCCTGAGGGCTCACTAGGTACCAGGTACTGCTGGGGATGAAAATGAGGCACACATAGTCACATGTCTCAAGCTCAGCACAAGCCTGTGTAGTAGTGTGGTTATTATTCCCATTCTATAGATGGGGTGGGTGGCTGAGGTATGAAGAATTAATGGACTTGATTATAAGAAACAAACAAGGCCAGTAGTGCTAGGCATCTGGGGAGACCAGGGAGGTGCCTTGGATACATAATTTAAGGGGATCACCAACAAACTCAGTAATCAAGATAAATAACATGTTAATGCAATATTTTTAAAAATCCAAATTAATGCAAAAAAATCCATGATGAACAACATGTCATGATTTTAAGTAAAGACACAACCATAGAATCCATTCCAGTCAGTCTAACTGTGGTTTATCACCCTATGCTATGATGCCCCGTTTAACAATTATTCAGAACCTAGGATGTAGCGAGAAGGGTTCCTGCTTTTGCCCAAGTTACCTCCATCGTTCACTCTTATAGCTTTGTGTGGGAGTGCTGCATTTTTCATTGATCATATGGGAACACTGAGACTGATGGACATGTTTTTCTATCTGACTCTTGTTTATGTTTGTTTCTACTTTCAAACAATGTACACAGATAGAATCTCCAGAAGGACGTGATCCAAATTTCCCTCTGACTCCAGTTCTCTTTCCATAAGTTCACAGCCACCCCTGGTCACTGGGTCTCCTCTTCTCCCCAGCTAGGAGAGGAATCTGGCAGGCTAAATGGGGGAACTCTCACCTCTTAAGAAGGCATAAGATTCTGCCTGAGTGGAGGGTGGAGATAGCAAGGGGAGTTATAGCTCCAGGCAAGCCAGCTCCCAGCAAGCCCTCTTCTGCTGCCATATCCAACCCTCCCCTGAGACGCCTCATCCCTCAGCCAAAGTAGTAGTCCCTTGCCAGCCCCCTCCTGCACTGAGCCAGTGCAAATGTACAATGGACTCTTCTCCTTTCTAGTTTGTCACCAGCCTGCCCAGGGCTGCCTCACTCTCCAAGTCACCCCTTCCTGCTCCTTCTTGACTCAGCAACACTAGACACAGGTGTGTGTGTACATGAGCCTCCATCTCTACTCCTAGCCCAGCTCCTCTGACGAGGGAGATGCAAGCTTGAAGTGGGGGAGCAGGGAAACAGGGAAACATGGAGGGTGGAAGAAGATGTCAGAGCCAGAAGTTAGCTCTTGAAGAAGAGCAATGACACCACTGTTGCCCTCCCCCAATTCAGGTCACAGGAGCACACATGAATACCTGCTTGACTACGCTCTCTCAATTTACCTTGAACAAGATTTTGGTAGATTTAAGGAAGATGTGGAGGGGATTCTGAAAGGGTAAAGGAGGTGGGGTCAAGGAGGTGAGGTCAGCAAGAAGTCATTCCCAACCATGCCTCTCTAGAAATCTTGCCCTGCTCCTAGCCCCAGACACAGTGGCCCCTCTCCCACTCCTGAGACCCAGTCACGATGTGTCTCATGCCTCCCCTGTGTGTATCCATGACTTCTAACTGCCTCCTTTCATTGCCACACCTCCTTGGGATGAGAAAGAGAATAGGAGCTTTGTAATCAGGCAGGAACAGGTTCAAATCCAGACTTTTCTCGCTACTCACTGTGTGGCCTGGGATTTGTTGCTTGCCCTTTCTTACCTTAGCTTCAAATCTGTAAAGTAGAATAATGGTGTCTACATCAAGAATCTGGTATAGTTCTTGGCAAAATGAGTTAACAAACTGCCCCCCTCCCTGGCTTCTTTCAGACCCTTTCAACATGGCCTCACCTTGCTTGTCCTTATGAGTAATAGAGAACCTATTAGAGTCTCAGAAGGATTGCCTTTAGTATTTAGCCTTCACAGCAACTTCCTAGGTTTTCCCACCCCCACCACCTACAACATGCAGGATCCAACACCCCTTCTTTAGCTCATTGTCCAGATGGGGACAAACAGGTATGACCTGTTTGAGAATTGTTACTTCACTTCACTTTGCCCTTTCTCGCCATTAACATTTTGTGATGAAGAGCTAGCAGTGGGATGGTGGCATCCATTTTCATTCCCTTAAAGAAGAGGAAAATTGAACTCATAAGGCCACAGATATGTTTTGAAGACTCCAGGGAGAGGCTCATATCACTCACGCAGATGAAGAACACACAAAGGACAATGCATTTGAAGGCACTCTATTAATAGTACCCCTTTCCCACCAGAATTCTAAATCAACAGAGAAATAAGAAGGAAAAAAAAGAATAAAGCAGATGAAAAGCAAAGTATCATCTTTGTTACTGTTAAAGTTGGTGAATGGCACTTAATCTGGGGACAAGCAGATTTTCTCATTGTGAATCCCAAAATTATACAGAATTACTCGCCCAGGTACAGACTTGGCTGGGCTGGGGAAGGCTCTCCTGCAGGTAAGATTCTGCCTTTGGAAAACGTGACAGCTGGAGGGTCAAAACCAGTGTGTATTCCCATAGGCGAACTCACTCCAAGAGAGAGAGGACGAATTTGCCAGACTAGGTAACTTTTGGGGAAGAGTAAGCAGCTAAAGGGAGGCCAAGGATGTTAACCTAGTGGAGTCTCCTTTATTTAGATGGAAATATCAGAAGTGAGGAAGATGTAATCAACAGCCCTCCCAAACATGATGCAATATTTTTTTCAATTTGATAGTAAGAACAAAACCAATAAATACATACATACAGTGTATATATAATATATAGGATCTGGCACAAATAATGCCCCCGTTTTTATTACAAAATCATAAGCATGTAATTCTGTAACATAACAATATCACACTTGAGCATACCATATGACATTTTAGGTGAAATGTTCAAATTAATATTTATTACACCCATATTATTACCCTACCAACCATACTCAAGCAGGCATTAATTACTCTTGCCAGACTTTGTGTATATAAAATCCACTAGGCATAATCCATTAGGCATAGAGATGTTTTATATACATACACATATGTAATGTTATCTAAAAATTAGAAAATTGTAATTATCTTTTAATATTTTTGTTAACAATCAATAGAATAATGCCAGTAGCACTTAATAAATGCACTTAAGGCATTCTAATAACACTAGAACTGTAACTAAACACTGTACTCGTTGCCATGCAACAGAAGGGATTTATTTGGTCGCATTTACTGGGCAATGGAGATTGACACTAGTACACAGATATTTAATTCAAGGCAGAGTAAGAGAAGCACCACAAAGAAGATTCCAGCAGAGGGAGAAATGGCATTGACCTTGGGTGATAAGAAAGTTCCCGTGGCCAAGGGAACATGTGTGACGGATGTTCTGGAAAGATGTCGTCAGTCAGAGAAGTTGAAAAGGAGAAAGTAGTCCAGAGAATATGAGGTGTGATATTCCTGAAGAAAGGAATGGGAAGCAAAGTTCTGTACTTGCACCCACATCCCACTAGTCTCTCTTCGGGTTGGGTGCCCCCTTAGCAACAGGAAACAGCAGCTGAGATGAGCTTGGCAAACCCTCAGGTGAGAGAGTGAGCTGTGTGTGCCCTTCCTGTCCTGCCCTCAGTGTCCTCTCCCCTACGGGGGACACTTTTTAGACCTGAAAGTTCATCCCCATCTCTTAGTGGGCAACTCTGTCTTCTAACTGGGTTGTCCGTCAGGCAGCTTTTTCCCAGCTTATGTTTCCTCTGTTCCTCTCCAATCCAGCCCCTCTGAGCCACAACAACAATGTATGCCCTCCCCCAGGGCCCACAGCTACCCTGGGCTGACATCCTTCTATTGGGCCACATCACCGGGTGTTGGTGGTACAGAGCAAGCTCATGTCAGCTCTTCCCCCTCTCCGCCCAAGCCAGTCCCTCTGTCCCCTTAACCACACAGTGGGCCTTCTTCTGACTTTCTTTCTATTTGTCAGCACATTCTCAGTCTAATGCGGACCAGGCCACATGTCCCTGGAGACACCTGAGAGTACTTCCCTAGCCTAGACACATACATTTTCTCCTGGTTCTATGGAAATTGTGGCAACACAGTTGTAGATGGCTATAACCTTAGTTCAAAACACCAAACTGGAACCCTGCGTTACCTGCAGGAGTAATGCATAAGCAGTCCTTTCTGGGTTCCCTGCTTTGGGCTCCTGGCATTTGTGGACACAAATCAGACAACCTAATGTTCAAGCTAGTGGTAGGTTGGCTGCTCAGACCTAATTTGTTTTATGTCAGCTGTGGCCTGGCGGAAATTTTTGTAGCCACCTGTGACTGTGTCTTAACCTCAGCCACCAATATCCTCATGTGTTCCTTTCCTCAGGTATAAAGTGGGATCATATTATGAGGAACCAGGCTCAGCTCATTGACATTATTCCAATATTGGAAGAGTGCTAGAAACAACTTCTCGACTTTGAATCTTCTCCAGGGCACACAGATCAATGCGGAAAGTCCTTTGAAGGAGAAAACACCACATGGTCTGGGGCTTTGGGGTGGTAGTTTATGAAGGTGGAGTCCCGATGATGAGATTTGTGCCTTTATAAGAAGAAAAAGAAACACAGCCTTCTCTCTCTCTCCTTCATGTGAGGAAGGTAGCCATCTGCCCCCGCAGGGAGTGGGCCCTCACCAGACACTGGACATGACGACATCTTGACTTTCTGGACTCCAAAACTGAGAAATACATGTCCATGGTTATTTGTCAGAGCAGCATGAACTAGGATACTCTTAAATGGCCCTCAAATTATTTTCTCAACCACTATCATCTCTATGTTTCTGCTGCCTTTAAAGTTTTCATCTCTTTTCACAAGAATCACTGAAACCGTCTCTAAACTGGTCTCGTGACTTCTCTGTCATTTCCTTTATTTCATCCCCACTCTTGGACCAAAAGAGTGAACTGGAACCTTCTAAAATGTAAAGCTAATCCTAGCAGCTGCTTAAAAATCCCTCAGTGGGGCTTCCAGATCAAGGCTAGCCCTTCAGCATATCAGAAAGGCCCATTGCAAGCTGGCGTTTCCTACCTACCCAGCCCGTGCTCACATTCTCACAGGCGCACTGGGTTTCTTCCCTTTCCAACTCTTTCAAGTCCCTGAACTCACTGTGCTCTGGCATCTGCTGCCTCACACTTAAGGGCTTCATACACATTGTTTCCTCTCCCCAGCGTATGCCACCTTCAGTGTCCAGAAAATCCTCAGTCCTCCATTGGATCTAAGTCCAAATACTATCTTCTCTGTGAAGACTTTTCTAGCATTCGAGACCTAAAAGGTACTCTTTGGTCACACACTGTACTTGGCACATTCATTGTTGACATTTCTTGTTGTATTATGGTTGTTTGCATGTCTGGCTTCCAAACTAAATGCTAATCTCCTTAGGGGCAGGAATTATGTCCTTTTCCTCCCTCCTGTATGCCCATTACCAGAACAGTGTCTGCTAGCCAGGAGGTTAGCAATTCACAGCAAACATATGTCAAGTAAATGAGTGAGCAAAGAGACAACCAGATAAACAGTGATTGGAGCCAGAGAGAAAAGGACCGCAAAGCCAAAGGCATTGGATGCACTAGAGCTTTGAAGTAAATGAGTCAGAAAACATAAAAATCACAAGTTGCTGCAGCATTGATACCCACTCAGTATAGTATCTCTGAGGGGTGTAATCAGTGAGAAAAAAGGCAATAATCTAGAAAGGAAATTCAATGTGGACCAACGAATGTGAAAATGGTAGCAGCCTGACTATAATTGCAGTAGGGAATTGCTGGCTATTAAACTAACTTATTGCAATTTAACTCGTTGATTGGTTTTTCAAGTCATGAAAGACTTGGTGTCTGTGGCTTGGGAGAGTGAAATTAGTTCCAAAAAAAGAATAAGGAAAAAGAAGAAGCAGATTTCAATGCATCATCAAAAAATTTCTACCAAAAATCTGCTTATGTGTGGACTGGGTCAAAATGTAGGAGTCTGAGTTCTGCTATGTACAAGCTCTGTGACCTTGAGCAAGTTACTTAACCTCTCTGAGCCCCAATTTTCTCACCATAAAATCGGCATAATAATAATATACACTTAAACATAAATATTATAATGACATAATGTGTTGTTTAGAAGACTGTAAGCACTCAATATATTTTGACTTTTATCTGTAGTAGAAGTTAGTTCCCTATAATTGAAACTTTTAGAACAATGGTGGAGTGATCACTGAGTGCAAGTATTTCTCTCTCTCTTTTTTACTTCCTCCCTAGTATTATAGCTACTGGTGTATTTTATTTTCCAGCATATTACACATTCTTGAGGACATAGTCTAAATATATTTTATCTTTATAATCTTCAGAGTCCTTGGACATAGGAAGCATTTGATGAAATTGTGTTGGATTTGGGGGTGAAAACCATTTAAGCAACAGAGGAAAGACTGGGCTAGATTACCTCCAAAGTGTTTTTACATGCGTTAAGTCTCTGATTCACTCACTCATCCATTCATTCACTCAACAAATGGAATTGAATGGCAACCGTGTACCATGCAATGGCTAGTTTTGGGGGATATAATGGATTACAGAAGCAGGCATGGTCTCTGCCTATTGATTCTACGTCTCTGTTGGGTTAGGGAGTATGTTACTTAGCCACACCTTCTGTCCCTTGAGCTGTCTTAATTTAGTGCTGTGGCTCTTTGTTTTGTTCCTTTAACTGATCACTGAGTGCAGTCATTTCTTTCTCTCTCTCTCTGTCTCTCTCTCTCAACTTTCTCTCTAATATTACATATAGCTATTTGTATATCACCTTGTGCTATCCTGGAAGGTTACTTAAGAGGAGAGATACCAATGAAGAACAAAGTGGGAGTGGTTATTTACCAAAACACACAGCTGTTTTTTAATGCAAATTCAGATCTTTTGGGTAATAAAGAAAGGCATCTCTATCAGTAGCAAAGGCCTGAGAAGATCTCCAATTAGTTCTACCACTTCCCACCTCTTTCATTACACAGTGATAGTTCACCAACAAAGCCTCAATGCAAAACAGAATTTGGGAGGTGGACACGTGACCTTAGAAAGGTTGCTCTTCTGCTACATAGAGTCTAAACTCAAAAGTGAAAATCCAAGTGTAAAGGAAGCAGTATAGAACTACATGTTCACACATGGAAGCCATTCCATGTAAAGGCAATGTAACAAATGCCATGGGTCACCAAAGGATGCAGACCATTCTCTGGAGATCCCTAATATTCCAAATACTGCATTTTTTCTCTACTTAGAACACAGGTCTGTAATCCTAGGAAATCACAAATGACCTATAAAGATCTGTGAAGCCCTAAAATCATATGCAGAATTGAGTATGTGGGTTTTTCTTAGGGATAGCCTTTATGGCTTACATGAGATTCCCAAAGAGATCTGTGCCTCCCCCAGATCTACTATGTTAATAAAAATCATGTTGTTGACTGAACAATTATTCTGGTTGGCAGCAAATGAAAGGCTCAAGAATGCTTTCTTTCCCATGGTACTCACAACAGTCAGGTCAATCCAACTCTCACCTGTTTCTGAGCACATGTCCCATTATTCTTCTCCCAGGAAATTTTCCTCAAAGAACCCTGAATATTGTATAGCACTCTGTGTTACAACACTCAAAGTGTTGCCTGGCAAGAGGGTGACCTTCGGCCAAGGGACACAGACAGCATAAAGTGGCCCACAGGGAAGGGTTATAACAGCAATAAATACTACAACCTTTCTTCACCCTTCAATTATTTCCTAGGGCTCCCCATTGGCCAAATTCAATGAAAGCCAGAGGAAAAGGGAGCCCATTGATGTAGGCCATCAGATCAGCCTCCAAAAAGTATAAATAGATCTGGAGACATTCTGGCACTCGTGTGTGTGTGTGTGTGTGTGTGTGTGTGTGTGTGTGTGTGTGTCAGGATAAATAATCTAAATTCAGGTCCTCTGATCTTTACCTCCAACAAGTTAAGCCAGGGAATGGGATAAGCAAGGAACTTGTACTGTCTGCTCACCTCTCTGTGTTGGTCACTGCAATTAGTAGCTCCCCATGTGTTCTTCCAAGACAGGCAACAACACTCCGTTGTAATAAAGAATAGAGCCAGAAATGGAAATCAGATCTGTCTAACTCCAAACCCATGCACTTTTTACCACATTTTGAAATCTTAGAACGGGAAAGAGAATTTTAGGTTCTTGGAGAGCTTGTGCACACGGTACTCTTGGAGCTGGGCTCTTCTGGTTGGGGTGAGGCAGATGGCGGAGTCACTAGCACGGACCCCAGGGCCATATTCTGCAGGGTTTAACCAAGTGTGGATACTGTGTGAACAGAGACAGCTTTCATATCCCCAGGTACGTGGATACAAATTCACGCTCACGCCCGCAACACTTCCACAAACACACAACCTTATGTAAGACATTCAATGAAGATGGGTAAGGGTGAATTCAAAAAGAAGGAAGTGATGGGCTAGGAGAAAAACTATCGAAGAAAATCTAGAAGCAAATGACTTCAACAGTATTCGCCAATGAAAAATGAAGGAATAATAGAAATACAATGTTAGCCATCCCACAAACATGTGACAATCCAAGCTCAGCAGATGAAAAGACCATCACAGATGATATCCAGCATGGTACTGAGTTCGGAAGAAAGCTAAGTAATTGCATTTTGATCTCGAGAGATGGCCTATTCTCTCCTGGTTGGATTCTTTCAGCCCATGCCAGAACAGCTGCCTGGTGGTAGAACCCACATCTTTCAAGGCTTTGCTGGGTCCTCAGTAGCGATAAGTCTTGAGTTTTCCTGGTAGTCTGTCTGTTTGTACTATAACTCCTCCTCCCTCCTTGATGGTGAAAATTGGGACAGTGTCCCTAAAAGGAAAACCTCACTAACCAGCCAGTCATTTGTCTCTGCAGTGCCATGAACTGACCATGTAACACTGGTCCAGGTCAGTCTCATGGGACCCTCAGTTTCCTCATCTGTAAGTGGAAAGGTTGGACCGCTGCTCTCTGGTTCCATGGTTAGCCCCTCCATTTCTCATACTCCTCCTAGCATTCTGGGTCCCTGATGACTACACATATGTGTGATGGCTACACAAAGTGGGCACTCCAAAAACATTTGGAAATTATAGAGCTCTCTCAGTTTGAGAAAGATGTCTCTGGTGATCATTTTCACTGTATGCTTAGCTTTCATAAAGCTCAATTCAGGTTTATCCCAGGAAGGCCTATTTCCAATAACAATATTTAATTAGATAATTGCCATGAAGTACTTGAGACTTTCTAGATCTTTCCAGTACTTTTGGCCTCCTGGATTCCGTATGCTTTGATATCCTACTCCACCTTTCCAACCTAAGCAAGAGTATAAAGCAACGCCTCACACAATGACTTAATTATTTTCAAGTTTCCTAAAAACTCAGTCATCCATGACAGGACCAAAGGACATACACTGGTGTTTTCAGCCCCCAGTGTGGTAATGGTATTCATTTCTATTATGGTCAGATTTTTTTAGGATATAAAGTTAACATGCTTCCCAATGTAAAAGCTATACAAAAGGTACGCTCAGAAATCTCAGAGATGTGTCGGCTGCCGCCATCACCACCCACCTTTCTAGTCTATTTCCCTACATCCCCTATAGATAACATATTTTATTCACTTGAGGTTTCTCCTTTCTGTGTTTGTGGAGAAAATAAAACAGAAAGTGCACATATATACATTTTCTTCTTCCTCATTCTTTCTTACACATGGTAAGCATTGTATGTGTACTCTTTTGCCCCTTGCTTTTTTTCTCTGGACAAAATCTCCTGAAAGTCACTCCATATCAGGCATAGACATCTTTCTCCTTTGGGTTACAGACCGTAGTACTCCCTCCAGTGGATGTAGCATAGCTTACTCGGTCTCCGAGGCACGGAAACACGAGTTGTTTTCAATACATTTGTAATTATAAACAACGCTGCCATGAAGAACTCTGTGCATATGTATTTTCCTATTGTTGGAAGTATATCTTTTTTTTAAATTGCAGTTTTATTTAACTATTGAAGTTCTAGAAAAATGATGCAAATGGTCCCATAAAAACATTCCTTTCTCTCTCTCTTTTTTTTTATTGTTGTTCTAGTAGTTGTCTCTTCAGAGTAAATTCCTATAAAAGGGATTACTAGATTAAGAGATTTACACATATGTAGTTTTGTTAGATATTGTCAACTTCCCCTCCAAGGGGTGCATCATGTTTCATTCCTGCTAGCAGTGGGAGAGTCCATTCCCTCAGAGTTTTGTCAATAGAGTATGTCAAGTATTTTAAACTCTGTTTCCTAGTCTGATAGGTTAGAAAGGGTATCTCACTTTAGATTTAATTTTCATTTCTCTTATTATGGGAAAGGTTGAACATCTTTTTATATATTTAAGGATTGTTCTAATAATTATTTAGACATATATTTTGCTCATTTTTATAAAGGTTTTTGGTTTTCTCTTTTTCTCAATTTTAAAAGGTTTTTATACTTCGGGGACATTAGCTCTTTATCTGTGATATAGATAGAAATGTTTTCTCCCAGTTCATTACTTAGCTTTTGTATTTTCTGCTTATGGTGTTTCTGACCATGCAAAGTTGTTGTTTTAAATTGTATGGAGTCAAATTTACTGTTATTATTACAGCAGGATTTCAAATCAGAATTAAACCCAGATCCAAGTTAGAATTCAATTTACTCATGTTTTCCTTCTAACTAGACTCATAAACTTTTAAGGTTTTATTTATTTTGCACCTATTATCTATGATACAGTTGAAGTTCATTCTTATATACGTTTTAAGGTACAGATTTATCTTTTTTTTCCAAATGCTTTCAATGATCAGTAGTTCTGCTTTTATCATATAATAAAATTTTCTATGTATGTGGTCTGTTTCTGGATTTTATTATATTTTACTGATTTGTCTGCCTACTTATACACCAAGTCCACACTGGTGCAAGCACAGAAACTTCAGAGCGTATCTAAAATTGCGACGGGACTAATCCTCCATCATCGCCCGTTTTTATTTCCTAGTATTTCTTAGTTACATTTACATGTTTATTCTTTTCTATACAAACTTTAGTATCAGTTTCTCTATAAAAAATTTAAATGTGATATTTTACTAGGATTATAATCAATGCATAAATTTACTAAGGGAGAAATGACATCTTTAAGATATTGAGACATCCTAAGCAAAAACAAAGATTATCTTTCCATTGTTCAAGTGTACTTTTGTGTTTTTAAGAACAGTCTAAATTTCTCTCTTTGAATTGTGGTCACTTCTTGTTGAACTTATTTCTGAATATTTTATCTCCTTTGTTGTTATTTTAAATACGATTTTCCCTATCATCATATTCTCTAATTGTTACTGTTTGTGTCTATAAGATTTATTGATTCTTGAATGTTAAGTTTAAATATGCATTTTACCCTAAATTTAGTAAAATATTTTATTATTTTGGTTAATCAAAATAATAAAAATTTGGTTAATCAAAATAATTTTATTATATTGGTTTTATCATTGAGTTTTTCATGCATAATATTATATCATCTGCAGATAATGATAGTTTTAGTTCTTTGTTTTCAATTCTCATGTCTCTAATTGATTTAACTTGTCTAATTGTATTGCCTAATATCTCCAGTACAACGTTAAACAAAAGGGAAATAGTGGGCCTTTTTGCTTTGTTCCTGCTCATAATAGGTATGTTTTCTCACCAGGTAAGATACTGATTTTAAGACCAAACTCTGTACTTCTATCTTTTAAGCAAGTAGCTATTAATCCTACATTCTTGAGTGCTTATGTCAAGAATGGATGTTGAATTTTTTGCAAAGGATTTTTTCAGCATCTGTATCAGTAGTCATGATTTTTCTCCTTAAATATAGTAATGTAGTATATTATCCTAATGCATTTCCTAAAACTGAACAAAATTTTATTTTTGTAGTAAATTCCACCTGGTAACAATGTATTATTCTTATTGTGGTATTGGATTTTGTTCACTACATTTTATAAGAAGTCATATTTATCATTATCTCATCTTCATCTAAGTTTACTCCTTAATTAGTTTATTCAGCCTCACCTGTATCTCATGTAAAGTAAGAATCCATGACACACATGGTTTAAACTTTCTTTTGGTTTTTAACTAAACTTCCTGCTTATATTGATTCAAACCCTCTTCTATTTTCATCCGGAGAGATGGAAAACAACTATGCTCATGAAACCAAGCTGTTTCAATTGACCCTGCTATCAAATCCAAAAGCAGTCACAGATACTCCCTGGGGCATGTTTATTAAGAGTGTATTAAGTTCCCAGACCCACTTCCAGTACAGCTGAGAGAGCTAACCAAAACCTTGGTTAAATTATCCCATAGCCTCTCTACTGCAAGCCAAAACCTTCTGTGCTTTAGAGGAAAAAGTGGAAATTTCTTAGACCCTCAGGTTGAGAGTCATGGTCCAAAAATATTCAAAGACTAGATATTTATACAAAACCCCTGACTTCTCAGTTCACATTTCCAACAAAAGAGCAGGTTCTTACAGGGGAAGACAGCAGACCATCCGCTTAAAGTCTCTAATCAGAAACCTTAAAGTTTGTTTGTTTTTTTCACTCCTCCCTCTCTCCATTCCAAAAGCACTTTGGCCCACCTGGTCCCGAAGCTTAAGCAACCCAACATCAAGCACTGCTGATTCTACCACCAAAATAAATCTCCAAAAGTCACTGTCGTCTCTCAATCTCCCTAGCCACCGACTAAGTTACACTGCTATAATTTATACTACTAGATTTCCGGCTTTCTACTTCCATATTATTTTTTATAGATTTCTCTGAGTGCTGATTGGAGAATTGGCAGTGGTTGGGAGTAACTCATATGGTATTACTGTTTGGAGGATTTTCATTATGATTCTTTCTGCCCAGCATATCACTGCATCCCTCATTTTTTCGTGTTCACATGACTAGCTTCTTCTCAACATTAGGTCTCTGCACATGTAGTTTAAATGTCGCCTTCTCAGAGAAGTCTTCCCTGACTACACTATACAAAGAGGTCTGTGTTATTTTCTCTCCCTACATTTCATTTACTTATTTCATGGCACTTACAGAAAGTTAAATTTAATTAATTAATTATGGGCTTCCCCTCCCACCTCCCACTAAACTACAAATTGCAGGGGAGACAGAGACCATACCTGTTTTGTTCACCTCTGAGCACAGTATCCCAGCATCCCAGAGCCTGGTAGGTAGTATGTGATCACTAAATATGTATCAGGTGAGAGAATGAATGATCTGGGTGGCAAAGAAAGCATCTAGCCACCTGACTCCTCAATATAGATCTTTGGTCCCAAGTGGAGGGCTGGGTTGGCAAAGTTGTTTCTCCAACCTTGAAACTCCCAAGAAAGCTGAGAAATGGTCATAGGTTCGAGTACCCTTTGAAGCACTTCCGTGCAACCCTAATAGGAGCTGATTTCCTCAGGCCCGGGGAGCTTGCAGCAAGCTGAGTTCCTAGACTCACAGTTCTGAACAGGTTCTTCTCAGGAAAATTGAAGTCCAGTGCAAATTAGTAGCTGTTCTCTTATATTTTTCTCTTTCAATCTCTTGAAAAGGCAGTTGTTTTATTTAAAATAAAAATAAAAACACACAAGAAGACAACCTAAAGGGTAGAACTCCAAACCCTGAATTTAATATTTGAAGCAAAAATAAAGGCATTTAACGACACCAACACTGAGCTCTTGTGTGTGTGTGTGTGATGTGTTTGTATGTGTTTATACACATGTGTGAGCACCCCTCAATTCTTCCTGACAACCACTTTCAATAAATTCATGTGGCCTCAATCAAACATGCTGTAGACCTCGTTCTTTCTCACTCACTGTGTAACTTGGGCTGTAGGAATTTGGGAGATTCCTTTTGAAGAAACATCTGGAGCCCTGGAGCTGACCCATTAAGCTAACTCTCTCTCCCTCTCTTCTCATCTGCATCTTCTTTTGAAGAGGCTGTTCTGGTTTGAAACTTTCTAACCCAGGATTTCTGGCTCTGAAATATTTCACTCCGTTCTCTGGAGTCATTTACAAATAAACCCACCAGGCAAAAATCTCATTGCCAGGAACCTACGGTGGCTCCAGCCATCTGTTTATGGAGATCTGGTATCCTCCGGAATAAAACTGGAGGAAAACTTTTATGGGGGTGAATATGACTTGAGAGTAAAGATGGCCCCAGATAAGAGTCCCATCACCACATGTTGTAGATGTTGGTCTTCCAGCTCCTCAGGAACTTACAGGAACCAAAAGGATCCTGGGGAGGCCGGGGGGGGAGAATATCATGAATATTTTTCCATTGTTACAAAAGCAATAATCTTGGGAAAGTAAAAAATGGACCTAAGTTCATACAAAGAAGCAATGAGTAGGAACAGAAGCAGAGACCAACATTTATGATGGTCACTTCATGTGCTTCACTATGTGAACTAAAGAGTTTTGCCCTTGGGTCCTGGAGCCAATCTGCCATGGTAAAGGCGATGAAGTCTGTTTTTGCCCAGCTTACACAGCAAGTGGCAACCCTTCTTTCCAAGAACATGGAGCCTCTTCTGGGCCTCCAGAGAATCCTGTCTAAGCACTGGGCAAGAAACACGGTGTGGCAAATTTGCACTAATGTCTCCAATGATTACCCTTCCCAGTATCTACGCCCTTCTCAGGAAATTTTGAAAAATTCTCCCACAGTGAATGGTTCATAGCCTCTACTCTTGAGTTCAGCCATGTGACAGACTTGCTTGGCCACTAAAAGTGACAGTGTGCCAATTCCAAGCCTAGGCTTTAAGAAGCCATGCTTGCTTTCCTTTGCTTTGTCATGCTTCCACTATCACCCTGAGAAAGACATGCTTGGGTTAGTCCACGAATCCTGGGAGGCGGATGAGAAACATGTGTAACCGAATTGACTCGGCCAGGCCCAGCATGGTCAGCCAAACTCCAACCACCCCCCAGATGTAAGAACAAGCCCAGCCTGCTCCAACCAAACTCCACAGATGTGTGAGAAATAAATGTTTATTTTTGCATGACACTGAGGATTTGTGGTTGGGTGCTCCACATCAAAAGTTAACTGATCACAGAGCTAAAAACTAAAGCTCTTTGGAAGTTCTATATTTCAATAACAACGCCTTATATTCATATAGCATTCTGAGTTTTTCTAAATATTTTACACAGCATACCTTGTTGGGCTTTTATAATAACCCTCTGAAGTGAGCGGGAGAGGTCTTATTTCCATTTTATATTAAATGAGGATACTAAGATGCAAAAAAGTAAAATCACTTTGCCCACAGAGACATAGCCAAAGAGGAGTAGAAGCCACATCCTTCTCATCTTTAGCTTCATATTCTTTTTACAACTGGAGGTTGTAGGTAGGGGAGAAAGATAAATATACATGCACCGGCATCATACAATCAGAAGAATATGTTGAAAGAAAATTTGGGTGGGAAAAAAAACATTGGCTGCTTGTTTAACGGACTGGCTTCCTCTGGCAAAAATTCCTGGGAAAAGTGGACCAGACATGATATTTCCAGAAGAATAGATGTAAAGCATAGTGGGAGGCAGAAGAGACGAAAGTCTCTGCCTCCAAGACAGTACGCACGCATGTATGTAATCTATTGATATTTGCAATATGCCAGAAAACTTGTGAGACATCTGGCATGCATTATCTCGTTAGTCTTCATAACAGCACCATAAAGAAGACTGTAATATAACACAATATAATATAACATAAAATACAATCCCCAGAAATTAAGCAATAAAACAAATTGCCAAAGCTTACACAGCAAGTGGCATTGGGTTGAAGCCCAAAGTCGTCTGCCTCCTGCATTGGATCCTCTGTCTCTGGTTAAGAGCGAGAGACGTGGGAAAAGCGGCCAACCCAAACAAGCGGAGAAGAGGAAAGAAGTAAGAAATCTGGAGTGGGAGAGTGGCTGGAGGGTGGGAAAACTTTCTGAAGATAATGAACTTCAAAGGCCAACTATGTTGAGCCCATGTTTTAACTCTTGATTATACCATTAGAAACTCGGTGGCTCATAGGCCCTCCTTCCCAGTCAGCCGATTCTGTACCGTGGCGCCCCAAGAGCAAAATACCCCCTCACTCAGCAACATCGCCCTTCTCTCTCTTCTTCGTTACAGCACTTGAGTAGCTTTTCTTCTGTGGCGATGTTATAATTTGAGATTACGTGGTGTGGAGCAAAGAGCGCATGCCTCAAATTTAACCTCCCTTGATTCAACCCCTAGCCTGATTTAACATCTGTGTTTCCTTGGGTAAGTGACCTGTGAACCCTGAGAAAGAAACACGCCTACTAAGCAGGGCCCCTGGTGGCTAATTGGGCACAAATTTTAAAAATCAAAACCCAACAGCCATTTCTGCACAGGGCCTCTCACACAAACTGTACTTCCAGCTTCTGGGTAAAGCCTCTGTGCTAAACTGCCTGCCTCTGTGTTGAACTACTTGTCTCTGCACTGAACTGCCAGCCAGCACTGTATTTCAGCCATCGGAGCAAGCCCTTATAAAGGTTTCCTGGAATTCTATTTCAACCAATAGGCTTTCCCTATCCAATCAGAGCTGCTTATCTCCAACCAGTCAGAGTAACTCTGCCCAATCAGAACAGTACCCTTAGACCAATCAAACTGTGAGGATTAAAAGTCCTTATTTGCATCAGGATGGACCAATCAGGGACCAAGAGTGGGGACCTCTATCTATATAAGCTAGCTTCCCTATGGATCTGATGAGCGCACTTTCCTTTCCACCAAAATGTAGACTGGGTCTTGCTGGCTGTGATGAAACCAAACATGTTGTAAAGCAGACCAGCATGGCAGAGGATGGGCAAGCAGAGCAGACCAACCCATCACAAAGCAGATGGGTACAGCACAGAGCAAAGCTGTCTAGCTGGAGAGGGGCTTGGCCCCAGAGCTGTTCTGCAGACATGCTCTTTCACAACTGAATTGTTTTGCATGAATTAAGATTTCCTTCTTCACTGCACACCAAATTGGGGGTTCTTGTTGGCATTGAGTTGGCACCAAAGACCATAGGTTGACAGGCCTAACTCTTTTGAGGCTCAAGGGATAATATCTACCTCACAGAATGCTAATGGAACTAAAAGCGATTCCCCATGTAAAATCTTTGGTTGATGCCCGCAACATTCAAGCATTCAATAAGTGTTAATTTACTCCCAAGCTACTCTAAAGACCCAACTATCTTTTTAGAAGGCCTTAAAGGGGAAGGCAGAGGTGGCCAGAAGGGGGACCAGGTTGTGGAGAACAAGCCACCGCAAGTAAATCTAGCCTGACAATCCTACCACACCTGCTGCTCTGTTTCCTGACCACAGCCCTCCCCGCTGCAGTGGAGCATGGGGCTGGAAGAGAGGAGAATGACTTCTAACTTCCTGCACGTGCCTCAGAGCCCATGAGATCCTCTCCTTAGAGCTCTAAGTCATGTCTCTTTAAAGGTGAACAAGTTTATGGACTCATTCACTAGTTGAAGGACAGCTGGGTTGTCTCCAGTTTTCTGAGGGCTAGGGGTGGAAGAGAAATGAGTCTATAACAGGGGAGCAGGAGGCATCCTTGTGAGGATGGAAATACTTCGTGTCTTGACAATATTGTTGTCAGTATCCCGGTCATGATACTCTATTATAGTGTTGCAAGGTGGCACTATTGGGATAAAATAAGTAAACGGTATAAGGGATCTCTGTATTATTTCTTATAATTGCATGTGGATCTACATTATCTGGGAAAAAAAGCTTAATTTAAAACATATGATACACATACACTCACACTTACACTCACCAAGTTTATTTTTCCACTCTCTCTTCCAGAGAGAGGCTCCCAGTCCTCACATCTCACTCCTCCTACCCAGGGGGAGGGATCGGGCCCTGTGGCCCTGTGGTTATTGCCTGAACCAAAGACTCGATTTCTGAGAAGTGCCTACCAGTTCCTGCTACCTCTGTGGAGTGTTGGTGGTAGGAAGTGCCTGCGCCAGCTCTAGAATCAGCCATTTCTCCAAGGATCCCCAGTTCTATTTATTAGAAACCAAGATCTGGGCCTTGGTTGTGCTTATTGCTACTTGGATGCCATTGCTCCTAGGTCATATCAGGGGACAGAGCTAGGAAATATGTGTGCATTTCCTTGGGTAAGTGACCTGTGAATCCATAGATACGTGTGTGTGTGTGTGTGTGTATAATATATACATAATATACATAATATATATATGTGTATATGTTTGTATACGTATTTGCATCTATATTAAGCTAATGATGAGTTCATACTGATGGCACCAACTCTCATCCGGTATCACATGGATCATTTGAATCTTCATTCTTGCTTAGCTGTAACCTGCTACTCCATCCTCCATCCATGACTTATTTAATCTCAGTATACATGTATAGTAGTTTCAAAATTGTTCCCCCTTATATCCACAGGAAACAACGTTAGCAATTAGACTATAATGCTTATGTACATATTTAGTCTTACAGTCTACACTCATTTCTAAATCTACCCCTGCCGTCACCTTTTCTCCCCACCCTCCTCAGTAAGGTCATGTCACACGTTCATCATACAGTGAGATTCCTCTGTCACTGTCCCTATTTCATCCTAGAGTGCCCTGATCTCCTAACTGAATTTCTTTAATTTGATTATATTAAAGTTTACTCTTTGGCTCTGGCTGGCATAGCTCAGTGGATTGAGCGTGGGCTGTGAACCAAAGGGTCGCCAGTTCGATTCCCAGTCAGGGCACATGCCTGGGTTGTGGGCCAGGTCCCCAGTGGGGACCACGTGAGAGGCAGCCACACATTGATGTTTTTCTTCCTCTCTTTCTCCCTCCTTTTCCCTCTCTAAAAATGAATAAATAAAATCTTTTAAAGAAAATAAAGTTTACTCTTTGTGTTCTAAATGCATAGTGTCACGAATCCACATTTACATGATCACACAGAACAGCTTTACTTAAAAAAAATAAAACAGACATGTACTTCATGGATTCAACCCCCATCTCAACCCCTTGGCAACCATGGATTTGTTCAGCTCTATAGTTTTGTCTTTTGCAGAATATCATATAAAAGGTATGCGGGGCAGCCTTTTAAGACTGGCTTCTTTCAGCAATACCCATTTTAAATGTATCCATGTTGTTGCAGATAGAGAGTTCCTCTTTTTAAATCACTGAATATAGTAAGTCCATTGTACGGATATACCACTGTTTGTTTCATGTATTGAAGCACATTTTGGTTGTTTTTGCTTTTGGCAATTATGAAAAACTGCTAAAAACATTCTCATGGAGGTTTTTATGAGGACGAAAGTTTTCAAATCAGTTGGGTAAATTCCTAGCAGTGCAATTGTTTGGTTGTGTGGTAAGACTATGTTCGGTCCTACAAGAAATGGCCAAACTACTTTCCAAAGTTACTGTAGCACTTAGCATATTCCTGCCATCCGTGAATGAAAATTCGTGCTGCTCTGCATCTTTGCCAGCAACTGGTATCGTCAGTTCTGGGGTCCTCAGTATCGTAATAGTCGTGTAGCAGTATCTATTTAAGCTTGTATTTTGCTACGATAGGTAATGTTGATCATCTCTTCATATCTTTATTTATTATTTGTAATCTTCTTTGGTAAGACGTTTGTTCAAGTTTTTGCCATTTTAAAAAATGTGGTTGTTTTCGTATTATTATTGATTTGTAAAAACTCACTGTGTTTCAGAATTCTAGTCCTTCGACACACACATGCATTGTTAATATTTATTCCCAGTCTATGGCTTACCTTTTTATTTTCTAATCAGTTCTTTCAAAAGACCATTTTAATTTTTAATTAGTTTTCTTTTATTGTGCTAGTATTTTTTACCTTATCTAGTTTTTTTCCTATCTCAAGTCTGCAAAAGTCTTTCCCCTGTTTCTTTATAAAATTTTTATAAGTTCTAGCTTTTACATGTAGGTTATAATCAATTTTAAGTTAACGATTTTATATGGTTGAAGGAAGGGTCAATTTTTTTTCCTATGTAGATACCCAGTAATGTCAGCATCATTTGTTGAAAAGACTATTCTTTCTCCATTGAATTATCTTGGCACCTTTACGGAAAGTCAACTGACCATATATGTGTGTGTTAATTTCTGGGCTCGCCAGTTGTGTTCCTGGATCTATGTCTCTTCTTCTGCCATCGTGACACTGACTTGAACACTTTGTCTTTATAGTAAGTCTTAAAATAACGTAACATAAATTCTCCAATTTTATTCTACTTCTTCCTTAAAATTGTTTCGTTATTCTAGATGCTTTTCCTTTTCATATAAATTTTAAAATTAGCTTGTCAGTGTCCAAAAAATAGAATCTATAGATGAATTTGGCAAGAATTGACATCCTAAAAATATTTAGGGGAGGTAGCAAAGGGAGGAAAATTGGGACAACTGTAATAGTATAAACAAAAAATGTTGAACGTTCAAAAAAATTAGTGTTTCAATTCATAAATAAAATGTCTTTCCTTAACTTTATTTTTAAATATCTTTCAATAATGCCTTAGTTTCTAATTTCCATTATACAAGTCTTTGTAAAGTTTGTTCCTAGATATTTTATCATATATTATTATAAGTGAACTCTGTGAGTCTCAGTGCCCAAATGTTCATCACTAGTAATAGAAAAGCAATGATTAAAAATATAATTTTTAAATATTAACCTTATCTTATGAGGTATTGCTAAATTTACTTATCAGTTCTAATAACTCTTTTATGGATTCCCTGGAATTTTCTACACACATAATCATATTATCTTTAAATGAACACATTTTTATTTGTTCCCATCTGGGTGTCTTTTTATTATTTTATTAGAATTAATTGCTTTTAAGATAAGTATGAGAGGAGCAATAATCTCTGACTCATTAAAACACTCACGAGAAGCCAGGCCATTTAAGTCTGTATCTAGAATCCCATGATAACTGACATTTCAGGAATAGTTCCCAGGAGTTGCAGCTTCACAGATCCATTCAGATACCAGCTTTGTCACCTGAGGCTGATAACACAGCGGCAAGTATCACCAGGTCCCAAGACCCTCGGTCAAGAAATGCAGAAGCTCCAAAGCAGGCACTTCCAGATTTCATGTTGCCAATTCTCATCTCCTTTTCTTTTTTTCTTACTTCTTTCATGTCTCCCCACCTGCCTCTCTTTCCTGCACTTTCCTTCTCTCCTTTCTTCCACTTCCCCTTCTTTTTTCTTTCCCCTTTTCTGTTAATGTAATCCCCCCATTTCCCAACTGTTGCTCATACTCTAACCAGCAGAAGCGTCACACCAAGTTCTCTTTCCATGGCTGGTTCCTTTTCTTTGTACCACCATACCCACAGGGTGTCCACTCTTTGCTGTCCTAACTAACTTGCTGCTATTCTCTCCCAAACCCTCTGGCTGTCCTCTCAACTGCTGGGCAGGCTGGGAGAAAATGTTCCTGTTTTCTGCAAAGTCTTCCGTTGGCATAAGTCAACCTAAAATTCCTTCCTCTTATTCTCTTAAATATGATTTTTCTAACCATGCAAGAAAGTGATTCTCAAGTCTTAAAAAGCATAAGAGGATCCATTATGTCTTAATGGAGCCTAGATTCATAGTCTCTTTTTTAACAAGTCTTTCCCCTGTCACCAGGTAATTTGGACACAGATGGGATGTGAACCACATGTTGAGAAACAACGATGCGGGAAAAGGTAGGGGGAGGGAGGAAATTTTTCAATGTGCTAAAAAATGAGATCCAAAGCCTGGCATCTACTCCCAGATCCATTCCACCAGCAAACGACCCAGATCGTTAATCATACCTCAGATTCTGATATGGAAAATGGGGATAATAACATCTGCCTCATATATTTCATAGAATTATGAGACTCTGATAATTAATCTGAAAGCTTTTTGAAAAATGTGAACTGTTGAATACATGCAATAGTAATATATAGGTCTCAAAGCACACATAAACCTCAAAACTTCCTCTGTTACTGAGAAGAAGCTTTTGAACCTACTATAAATTTGGAAGGAAGATAGTTAAAATGGCATTGCAAGCTCCTTCACAGTGGGTATAGGCTGTATTAATCCTTCTCACACTGATTACATATGAACCGCCAGGGGGTCTTACGAAAGGGCAGATCTGTCTCAGAAATACGGTCTGGGTCCTGAGACTCCACCTTTCTAACAAGTTCTCAGATGATGCTGATCCTGTGGGTCAATGAACTGCACTTTGAAGAGTGAAGCGGTTTGTTCTCCAGCTAGAAAAGTTAGAGAAGGATGGGGTGGGTTGCCAAGGAAAGGTATGATGCAATTTGGCTTCTGAGAGAAGGTGGAGGGTGAACAAGGAGCTCAGATGCTCCGGAGTCTCATTCTCGAGGAGGCCCTGGCTCCGGCGTCAGAGAAAGAAAGCCCTGTCCTCAGATGAGGCCCCCGAGGACATGCAACAGGAGAAGAGATTAAGGGGCTCTGCTTCTCCACCTTTCTGAGGAGGAACTAACATCAACAGACACAGTTCAGGGATGACAGGGCTATGCAGTCCCCAGAGAACACAGCACTGAAAGCCCAGGAAATTTAGTGTTTAAAGAGAGGGATCTTTTCAATGAGCAGGCCATGAGGAAGCTCCAACAGAGTAGATTTGTCCTCGTTGGCAGGATAACATTCTTTGCTAAAGCCATGGGAAGACTGCATAGACCTTTTGCACAGTGCGGGGAGACATGCAGAAAAGCAAGCGTGAGGTTTTTACATCAGAAAGAAATGCAAACATCTAGGGTGGCTCTTTCATTTTTACCTCACAATCAAGTCTATTCTCTACTGTTCTTCACCCTGCATTTCCCTGGGAGCCTGAGCTCTATGGGGCTGTTTCATTGGACTCCCTTGCCTTCAGGCCCAGGGTTGGGCTCTGCAGTGGTAGGCACCAGCAGGCGATCACAGGAGAGGAGAAGTATTTACTCACTGGATAGTCCCCTATGAACCTTGGGCTGAAAGTCACACCTCCTGCCAGGCATGGCTCCGCCTCCAGGACTGCTGTCCTGTCTGGCTTCTGGAGACCACTGCTGCCCCAGAACCCCTTCAGACCTTTGTGTGCTCACAGCACCCACAGTTGCCAGCCCTGGGTTGCTTCACCATCCTTTGCTAATTTCCTTTAAACCTCCCCCAGTCTGTAAACAGTCCCTTTATTTAAACTCTACTCTGGTGTTTCATTTCCAGACCTACTCTGATGCAATATCCATAATCAGAACATTCTTACCTTATACCTTACAATAACTGGGAAGTGCTCTGTGCTTAAACAGCTGACATGGGAATGGGAATACTGGAGGCAAAGGGTAATTCAAGGCTATCGGCCTTAGCATAGAAAGAGTGAACTGGGGAGAAGAAGCTGAGGCGTGTGAGAGTTTCAGGATTAATTAGGGGAAGCAAGATGGTACAACGACCTGTGAAGGCAACATTAGGAATTGAAGCTCTCCCTTCTCCTCTTGTCTTCACATACCCTATACTCCCGCTTCTGTTGGTCATCTTTAGACAGCCGAGCTCTCCTGAAGGCTGAGGGAATCAACCTCCTGGTTTCTCCGTCCACCTCAAAAGTTTGGACTCTGGGCAAGACCTCTGCAGCTCAAACCCATGTTCACACTAGTGGGAAAGGGGATCGCTGTGCAAGGTCTTCAGATGTATAGCTGAGTGGGATGCATTGTGGAAGAGGCAGATGCACAAAATGGCTGGGGCATCAGTGCCTCCTGGGAACCCAGAGGCAGGAATTAAAATCTGGAACTTTGGTGCTTAACTGTTGGAGTTTGGATTCAAGTTCTACCTCTCCTTGCTGTTCGATCGTTAGCCCTTTTGACCTTTTGGCTCTTTTTGAACGTTGGCAGCCTCATATGTGAAGAGCTGATAATAATTTAACCTATCGAAAAGAGTTGGAGAATTAAATGATATAATTCATGTGCGGGATATAATTCATATAATTCACTTAGTACAGTGCTTAACCCAGTAAACACTCAATAGACTGGTATTCATATCATCACTATATGCCATCTTCATTATCAACATCATAATCATTTAAGTGATGTAGATGATTATAAGGATGAAGACAGACCAGCTTTCTGCAAATCCCACCTGAATTTTATAATCCCATTTACCTATTCTGTCCAAATTAGAAGTTTCTTCATTTTATTCTTCCCCCGAGTCTCCAAGACAATATGGTTTGACCTGCTCAAGTTTCTGAGGGAATTTGGGATTAGAGGGTGGAGAGAGGATGCAGGCAGGGACCTTGTTTTGCCTGAGAAACATTTCCCAGGACACACCAAGGGCAGCAGAGGAGGAAGCAGCAAGCAGGAAGGAAAGGACCGCTACAGGAGAAAACTTTTTCTAAACATAGGTGAGGGATATGTACCCTCTTATTTCTAGGGAGAAAACCATATTTTTTGTGAAGATCTTCCATGTGCACCTGTAATAGTTCCCTTACTTTATGAGTAGTCTATGACGAAGAAGTTGGCCTCAGGTCTTGAACTTGTAAAGTTACGTTCCTCATCCCAATGTCAAAATACCAGGGTGAGTAAGTGAGAGGAAATTTCTGTCAGGGACCTTTGCTGTGGCGTGAGAATGCTTCCCATAGGCTGAGCCAGCTGACCTGCTCAGCTCTGAATTCATCTTGACTTGTGCCTTCAGTCTGCACATCTGCACATCTGTACATCTGGGGAGCTCTGGGAAAAACTAAAGTGAGACAAGATGCTAGGAGACTCCAGAAAAATCAAGACTTCTGCTGTCCTTTTCTTTCCTCTCCCAAGCTGATAGAAAAGTCTGCCTGCTTCAGTAGCTATAGCTTCCTCTGAATGCAAGGCAAGAAAGCCTTGTCTCCCTGAGGATTCTCCTCTGAGCATATTCTCCAGCAAGCTTCCAACAGAATGGTAAGGAGAGGTAACTTGGTACAATGCTTCCCACTTTACAGGGCTGCCCAGAGGATTAATTGAGATAAATGTGTTTGAAAGGGGCTTTGTAAAATACATATTGTAGGTACCATTTTACATATCTGGAAGCTGAGTCATCATGGAGTAAAATAACATGGCCAAGGTCACATAACAAGCAAGTGGCAGCATCACCATTTGAACCCATGTATGCCAACTCCAAGTGCTACGCTGTTTTCTCATCATCGCCTGCATAAAAGGTCCTCCCACAGCTCCCGCTCATCTGTGCGGATGGACTCTTATTTTCACCGTCCCCTCTTGAGTACTTGCTATGTGCAGACCAAAGGTTGTTTTCTTTTTTCCCATAGGTTTTATCTCTTCATCTGGCTAATAAGCCCCATGAAGAAAAAAATCTTTACTTATAGTTCTTATTTCTCCAGTAGAGTCAAATGCATATCTGTGGGTTGATAAATACTTTGACCCGTTCAGCCAGGGATATAGGAGCCAAGACACTTCTTTCTATGACATCCAAGAATGACATTCCAGCAGGTTAGGAAGAAGCTTGACTGGTCTGGAAAACCTGCCTTGGCCCGTGTATACAATGAATGCCAGAGTGAAATCAGGCCATGAGCCTAAATAAATGGAAAATAAACCCTTTGCCTCGTCATTAGATTCCTCTTTACTAGTGTGTTCCTTGGAATGTGAAGTTATAACTTCTTTCTTTTTCTTCTCCCCTCCTTATTTAGGACATTTTCTTTCTCCTCCTTGTCCTTTCTCTTTTTCTTTTTATTTCTCGTTTTTATCAATGTTCTTTCTGTATCATTCCTTCCAACAAGACATTACCACCCAAAACTAGGTGCCTAAGTAACATATGCTAAAAGCCATCACCTAGCCTCCTGAATCCACAATAACTGAAAACTTTAGAGTGAAGTTCAAGAGCACCCAGTCTCTGCTATTTTAATTAATTCATTCAAATGGATTATGGTTTTTATTGTTGTTGCTTCTGTTTTCCATCTATGGTTTCAATCAACCCTATTATCCTAGGGTTGAAATTAAACCATTTTGAGAACATGAGTGAGTTACTTTAGGAGACATAAACTAAACACCAAATAACTTATGTCTATCTGAATATTTCTAATTTCACATATAAAAATGATTAGTGGTATAAGGTTTCATTGAATGAATGCCAGGTGACTAGAGAGAAACACATTCCTTCTCCAGGCAGAGTGTAAGGGTCTGTGCCTTGGCCATGCCTGGAAAGCGGTTCCTGGTTCCTGGTCTATGTGCACTCAGGTGAAGGTAGTAGTGGGAGTAGGGATGTTGGGCACAGAGGGGATTGCAGGTATTTGCATGGTCAAGGTTCAGAGGAATGGGACATACAACACATCCTCTTTGTCTCCTCACTCTTGTCACAATAATTAGAATGCCGCAGCAAGGAGGAAAGGCAAGACAGTATGGCACCCTGGACCTCCATTGCCGCAGTGGAGTAGCAGGTGATGAAGTCTACTAAGGCTGACCCAGGAAGAGGCTGGGGTTAGGGGTTTGTGACAGGAAGTATGTGTGCTAAAATGTCTACAAGAACTCCATGCAGAAGTGGTCCGGGAACACCGGGGCTCCTCCTGAGGGTGGCAGTAAAATGCACAGAGTACATGGTGGACCCAGCAACATAAGTGTTCAGGGATCCGGGGACAGGGAGGGAGACAGAGCTAGTCAGTGCAAGGGGACACCGCCAGGACTGAGGACTGAAGAAAAGGGGGTGTGAGCCAAGAGAAACACTTTAAGATGCATGGTTAAGAATCCTTAAATAACTGTGGAGAATGAGAGAGACATCCAAAGAATCAGAATGAAGAAATATTTTCTTAATTTTAAAAATAAGAGTGGATTCCAGAAATCAAAATGTGTACGCTTGACATTAACAATGTGTACTTTGAATTTTTTTCCATAAGTCAAACAAGTGATTAATGAGCCTTTATAAAAGTAATTGATGATCACTGCAAGCCAGATGCACTCACTGAGAAAACCCAAGTCAGACCACTTTGTGTATTTTAATAAATAACAGGTAGGTTGCAAGAATGCCATCAACATAGGGTAATGAGATTTTATCACAACTTAATCTAGGTGCTTTGATACATATATGTATGTATATATACATATTATATATGTATAGATGTGTAAAGCTTTGTATATTATGTGTGTGTTATAATTATATTGTACTGAATACAATGGAAAGAAAAACTGAATAATAAAATTCTTTTTTATTTTTTTAAATGTTGTTCAAGTACAATTGTCTCCATTTTCACCCCACCATGCACCTCCCACCCCACCCATCCCCACCTCCCACACTCGAACCTTCCCCCTTTGGCTTTGTCCATGTGTCCTTTATACACTCTCCTTAATGGCCCTTCCCCTATTACCTCCTATTATCCCTCTGTAAGTGGAACCTAATCAGCAAAACAAACAAGCAAGCAAAATACAACCAGAGACACTGAAATAAAGAACAAACTGACAGTAACCAGAGAGGAGGAGGGAGAGGGATGAATAATAAAATTCTTAGGTACGGTTTCCACATGTACATAGAGAACAGTTAGTATTTGACACTGTACTTCTCTTCCTTTAGAAATGGAGGAATATCTGACCTGGAAGATACCTTCCTTTTTATTGAGCAATAGAAATTCAATTTTGACAATTAATATAGTTGGCCACAAGGACACAGTATTTGGTATATTCCTACCGAACACCAATGTTATGTGTAAGGTAGAAAGGAAAGTTTCATTTATGGAAAAGCGATACCTTCAAATGAAAAACTCAGTGATGTATTCTAGGCATATTTGGGGTTTGGGAAGGAATTTCCAATATTGCTCAATGATACCTTTAGTTTCCCACAAACATCACCACGGCAAACAAACAAGCAC
>PVJI01007890.1:37500-74903 GCA_004026765.1 Micronycteris hirsuta | reverse complement strand
GAGTTTGATCCAGTAATTAAAAACCACATGTGCTTGGCAAGTGAAATAGTTTTTTTATTAATCCTCTGTTCACATTACTTACTAATTCACTGTTTTTGAACCAAAACTTAATGTGATCTTGAATCTAGGTCGGGTGCTGGGGGCAGAGATTAAAATAAACTAAAAACGATGTCAAACAAGACATAAAGTAGCCATTAAAACAAACACTGATAAAACTGACTACATTAAAAGTAAGACCTTCTGTTCATTTAGAGATAGCATAAAGAAAGGAAACAAAAGAAAATCAACAAACTAGGGGGTGGTATTTGAAAACTATATCCTTATCCAAGGTTTCTGATATAAAAACAACTTCTAAAATAAATAAGACTAAACAAAACCCAGTGGAAAGATAGATAGGACATAGACATGAACAGGATTTCACTAAATAGGAAACACAAAAGGCCTCTAAATATGTTGAAAGAAACTCAATCCCTTTAGTTATCAGGAAAATATAAAGTAAAGTGATGATGAGAGTGTTTTATACTTCCTAGGTTAGCATACAGGATAATAACAAGCGGTCTAAATGTGTAAAGAATGCAGGAGCTCTTGCACACTGCTGGTGTGTGTATAAATTGGCACAAATACCTTTAAAAACAATATTATACTACCTTGTGCTTTTTCCTTTGGAATAGCAATTTCATGCCTAAACATGCAAGTTAGAGAAACTCTTGTATGCACATGCTGGAAGACACATTTGCGACTGCTCATGTCAGCACTGCTTAGATCAAAAAAACCTACAAATCCAAAGGCCCATCTGCAAGTGAATGAATAAATACGCTGTGGTATAGTCACGTCATAAAATAGTACGCAACGTGAAAATGAGCAACATTGATGAATCTTAGAAACTACATATGGAGGAAGAAAAGCAAGACCCAGAAGATTATTTTCTTTAACTCGAAGACAAGCAAAGCCAAACAATATATTGTTTGGGAATATATACATAAGCAATAGAGCCATTTTTAATTAGGGGCGTGATAATGGTAGCATTCAGGGGAACGGTTACCTCCAGAATGAGGGGAAGGGAAGATGCATGAGCGGAGACATAATAACACAGTCATGGTCTACTTCTGCAGGTAGGTAGTGAGTTCACAGGTGTTCAGTTTGGTTTTGTAATCTATTTCTTGTGCATACGTTACATATATTATGTTATATGTACTCTTTTCAATGTATCTAGTGTGACATAATGAAAGAATAGTAATTAAGAAAATGAGCTTGACCTGACACGGCTTACAATCCTGTGGGGAAACCCTCTGGCTCAAACAGGAAGTGCTTTAATAGACAAGCGAATCACGATGGAAGGACAGAGGAGTCCTCCCTGCCTCAAGAAGATTTCATGGAGGAAGCCTTGAAGAATATGTAGCATTTGCCAAGTGGACGTCAAGAGAAGCATTCCAGGCAGGGGCAACCAGATGAGCGAAGGATTGAAAGAAGATTGGAGCCTGCTAGTATTTAAGGGGCTAGGATGGGACGCAGGGGGTAAGGGGAGGGAGAGGGGTAGATGACACCCCAAATCATTTCCTATTGAGTGAATGTCAAGATTTGGATGATATTTGGCAAGGTACAATTCTCACACCTTTGAGGGGATCTGTTATCATTGCTCATCTTTTCAGAAATGAACCACATGCCCTCCGAAGCTTCTGTTTCCCACCTCACGCTGGCTGTGTTGGGAGAGGGGGACGAGAAGTTAAACACATCTAGCCCCTTCTTTCTGCCAGTTTAGACAGCTTACCCTAGACCTGAGGGTCAAGTAATCACCTCTGGATTTGTAGAGAAATTCATGCTGGGTGGTCTACCAAGGATTAAATGCCAGGATCACTGAGAAAATTTCGTCCCATTAAAGGCACGGAGGCCAGGCGATCCTTCTCTTTGTGGAGCTGACTCTGCCTTAGGTGCACAAGTAATTTCCCCAATACTTCAAACAGCCTCGAGGAGCAGAGACTGCACTGGAGAGGGGGATGGGGACGACAAGGAGTCTAATCACACTGGAGCCTGCCCTGTCTGGCCAGACTGAACTCACACACACAGTAGGGAGCAGGGCCACCGATTCCTAAGCCCACTGGCCTACCCATCCCGCTGCGCACCGTGGGCAGAGAGACAGAATCCACAGCCCTCTGGGAGAAATTCAAGGTATCCTTACCTTGAACAGAACCTTCATCCCTGAAAATTCATAACCAATATGTTCACATTTCTATGCTGTATGACAAAGATTTTGTTACAAATGAAAAATTATGCAATGATAATGAAATCCATCCCCAAGGAATGCTCCCAATGTTTATGGTACAATGTTTTAATTTACCCTCATTTTTAAAACTGTGAACCGATACAAACTTGTTATCATATTCACTGACATACACTAGTGAAAATATGCCCACTTTACCAAACCTCAAAATTCAATCTATCAAAAACTAGAAAGGCCTATAGGAGACAGAACAGTGTTCATTGTGTTTATTCTTAGCAAATTTGAAGTGTTTTATCACGCAGATAACACATGGTATTATTACTGTTACTTAAAATAAACTGTTCCCATGGACTTGTCTGAAAGTATATCAAATATACATAAGATTTTTGGCAGATGAAAATATCAGAAATAAAGAGGTTTTTAAAAATAGGGGAAGGGCCATCAAGGAACATGTATAAAGGACACAAGGACAAAGCCAAAGAGTTCAAGGGCGGGAGGCAGGGGTGGGTGGGGCAGGGGGAGTGGTGGTGGGGAAATGAAGACAACTGTACTTGAACAACAATAAAAAAATAAAACTAAATGAAAATTAAAATAATTTAAAAAAATATTTTTCATCTCAGTTACATTTCTGTTTTTTTTTTAATCCTCAATAGGGGATATGCTTATTCATTTTAGACACAGAGGAGGGGCTGGGGAGAGAGAGAGAGAGAGAGAAACATCAATGTGAGAGAGAAACATCCATTGGTTGCCTTATGCCCCAACTGGGAATGGAACCTGCAACCTAGGCACGTGCCCTGACCAGGGATCACACCCACAACCCTCTGATATTTGGCTCAGTGCTCCAACCAGCTGAGCCACCTAGCCAGGGCTCAGTTACATTTCCTAAGAGTAACTTCCATATGCCATTAAAGTATAAATCAGAGAGTTTTAATATACTTTAATTTCCTTGTAAACAGAAAGGATATAGGAGGAAACTAGTAACGAGGTATAATAATTTATAAGGCATAGGAATGTAAGCATCCCAATTAGTTAGGAATGCTAACTTAATTTCTCCCCTGCATGTAAAGGAAGCTTCAGATGTTTCACACTGAAGAATCATATTAAGGAAATTATAGAGAAAGTGACCACTAACATTTAGTAACAAAGCGAAAGAAAAACAGTGAAAACAAATAACAAGAGTTTCCTAAAAGTGAGGTTCCTGAGATGAAGGTCCGGGGCCCCTCTGAGTGGTGTCTCTTCCATTCCTGGACTTACAGGCCTACAACCTTGGAAAAACCACCAACGAGGCCCCCAGTTCTTTCCATCTGCAGTTTTTGACCCTGAATATACAGTAGACTTGGTCAAATGCAGTAATGTCTTTATGACTGTAGTAGATTTCTTCATATTACAATTATTTCAGTGGAGGTCTTTATTGTTTTTCAACATGCCTCACAGAACCTAGTCCAGCACCTTGCATTCAATAGGTGCTCAGTAATTATCTGCTGAATTTAAATAAT
Organism: Micronycteris hirsuta; assembly: GCA_004026765.1. Taxonomy (NCBI): domain Eukaryota; kingdom Metazoa; phylum Chordata; class Mammalia; order Chiroptera; family Phyllostomidae; genus Micronycteris; species Micronycteris hirsuta. Next base: position 71,189 of record PVJI01007890.1, on the reverse strand, counting down.
TAAATTTCTTTGAAAGAGAACAGATTCCCCACAGTGTCAAGAACAACTATAAGTTTATAAAGATTATTTTCTTTTTTTTTCCTTTAAAGATTGTATTTATTTTTTAGAAAGAGAGAAGGGAGAGAGAAAGAGAGGGAGAAAAACATCGATCGGTTGCCTCTTGTGCATGCCCCAACCCAGGACCAGGCCCCCCACGCAGGCATGTGCCCTGACCCAGAATCAAACTGGCAACCGTTCGCTTTGCAGGACAACGCCCAATCAACCAAGCCACACCAGTCAGGGCAGATTATTTTTCTATTCAGAATATTTGAAAGTATTTTCCAGAACTGGGAATTTTTCTCTTCTGCATCTGCTTTGAAATGTCTTGATGTTCCATGGAAAAGAATACATTGTAAGTGGAAATTCCACCCTGGGCCTCTTCCCTGTGAGCAGTCTCCTGGTCTCGCTTCCAAATGGCCAATAACAAAGCCTGCATTCATGCTGCCCACATTAGGTCCTTTCAGTTCACTCATGTCTGTTGTCAAATATTTATTGAGTACCTAATATGCGCAAGGCACTGCACTATTTTCTGTGGCGGGAAGGAAAGGGGGAAGAAATATAGCCCCAATTTCCCCCCCAAATTAATATTTCAGCAATAGAGTTGCCTTAAGCAATCATGTTTTTTATTGCTATGTCTTTGCCCTTCTTAGCTGCCAAACACCATGTTAAAACACAGCGAAAAAAACAAACAAATAAACAAACAATCAAAAAACACGTCTTCTGTCTGCCCTCAGACAGCTGAGCCTACTGCCCGGTTTCTGCTCCCATCATTCCACTGAAAGTCCTTCTCCGACTTCACCAACAGCTGCTATCCCATCCAATCCAAAGACCTTCATCTTCAACCATCCTCCCCTTTAACAAGGCTTGCCTCCTTTCTCCACTCTTCAGGAAGAAAATGCACTTTCCCCCCCAACCACTGTTTTTCCTCCGGCAATCCTGGGTCTGCTGCTTTCCCTGCTCACCCCCAAATGCAGCGGGGCTCTACCTGGGCTGCCTATCAGCAACCCTCTCTGGGGCAGAGGAGGGGCCCAGCTCCCCACAGAAATTCAGTTCTTTCTGAAGACAGAAAAGGACTCTCAGCACCATACATGTAGCCTGGCTTCTCTCCTCTCTTGTTGTCAGTGAGCCTGTCCATCCACAAATCTCCCTGAACAGAGATCCCCCTGATATGTGGAACATTTTTTTAAAAATCATAAACACAGAGAACAGATTGGTGGTTACCAAAAGCAGTTGGGGTAGCAGAAATGGGTGAAGGGGATATAAATTTGTTAAATAAAAAATAAAATCAATAAATAAAACTGAAGACAGCAGTAAAAAGAAAAAAAAAAGATCCCTGGTAGGGAAACAATCTTTTTAGATAAGCCACTGCATTCAATGCTATAGCAGGTAATCTATATTAACAAATGATGATTTTTTTTAATATAATGTCCTCACTGAATACTCAGTAATGCTAAATACCCGTTTCCTCAATTTATCAAATTAAAAAAAAAGGCATAATAGGGTTAAGGACTTTGTATAAATGCACACAGCCAATACGTGGCCAAGGCTGGATCCTTACCCAGAACTGTTTTTCTCTCCATAAATGACTGATCATACATTTTGTGAGGACTGATTTTACTAGTTTAACTAGTTTCACAAGTTTAACTATGTCCCCATACCCCCTAAAACACATGTTCAATAAATAAAGTTGAGGCACTCACAGACTTTTTTGTGTTCATATACATGTGCACAAAACTACACAAGAAGAAGAGAGGAAAGAAAAGAATACAGAATGTCCTACAATCTCCAAATTTTCATCCCCAGACTCACCCTGTCACGGGTTTCCCATAACTGCATCTCAGGACTCCTTCTTATGCGATACCTGATGAGTTAAAAATGCGTGCAACTTCTCCCTGTCCCAGGCTCTCTCTCACCCAGGCTACTTTCATATCCTTTTAGCACTTCCTGAAGCATCATTTTGATCATGTTGCCCTCCCTCTCAAATCCTGTGAGGACTCTCAGTTCTCACATCAAGGAAGGCAGCCTGAGGCCTTCGTCAGAGGCTCCACAGCGGAGCCCGTCCTTCCCCGCACAGACCCCGACACACACCCACCGAACGTCCCTGCCAGGTGCTCTTGGCCTAGACGAGTAACGCTGACCTTCCTCCACAGGCACCTTGCTCGGGGCTCCTGTCACAGAACTTGCTAAACCTCCTCCCCACTCTTGATCTCACTAAGCAGACAATGTTTCTGGGTGCCGTGTATTTTCTTTGTTTCATTATCTTAAATTCTACACTACCATCCACCACCTCTGTTTTGCAGACGAGAAAATTAAGACTGAGAGAGTCGCCCATGACCATCCACCAACTGTCAGACACCAATTTGAACCTAAGTCTGGTTGACCAAGTAATCCCTTGCTCTTAGGTACTACAAGGTACTACTGTCCACATGCCCATCAGGACAGATCATGCCACTCCCTGCACATGCTGTGTGCAAATACAAAATTAATACAAAATTAATTTAAAGTTTTCTTGAATTCCCAGTAGATTTTTTTAGCATAACTTTGTCGACCAATAGTACTTAAAGGTCTATAAATTTTTCATGTTATAAAACGGAGTCCTCATATTTTAAAAGATTAAAATCCAACTCCTTTATTTTACCTAGAACCTAGAACTTAGTTGGAAGCCTCCTCACAACCCTGAGGTCTAGACAAAATCGCCAGAATCACCCAGTCCCTTGGCCTGTGATGGTGAAGAACCCTCACAGGGACATACGTGACCCCCCCCCGCCCCCGGGGAGGAGGAATTCCGTCCTCTGGCACCCAGACTCTAACGTTCTCCCGGTCCTCCACCACCCTCCCACACACGGCCTGTAAAACTCACCCTCTCGTTCAGTTTCCTGAGTAAGGCCAGTCAAATCCAGCATTTATGGAGTTTTACTTGATCGAGGGGAGAAATAGGTGCGGATCTGTAGGTTAAGATCACAGCCAGAAATGTGTGGTTGCCCACTGTCTCTCCTGCTGAGAACTTCTCTGACTCTGAGCTTGAGGTGTTCAAAGAAACGCAGAACATTTTTCTCATGAAGTCCATGTTGATAAAGCACCTTTATAAGGCATCTACTACATTCCAGGCGCCATGCTAATTTCTGGGAGTAAAACAGTGAAACAGATATTGTCCCTGTCCTCAAAACAATTCAGAGTTGGAACCAGAGCACAAAACCAGATGATCACTGCACAAAATGCTAAGTGGGCCATTACCCAGAAAGTACTCAGGATCACCTAAGAGGAAGAAACCACTGCAACTTGGAAAGCCAGGGAAGGCTCCACACCAGACCTGAAAAGTTAAACGATGCAGGTTGCATGAAGATTTGATCATGTCAAGGCAGCTGAGTGAGAGGAAGTACAATCTAGGCAAAGAGAAGCATGCATGTGACTTACATACTGAAGGACCAGTGAGTAGTTCTTTGTAGCTGGAATATAGACATAAAAAAGGATACAAGATATAAAGTTTGAAATGGTAGGTCTGAGGCATATTATGAAAATCCTTGTTGGTGATGTTAAGTGGTTTGGCAGCTAGGGCGCATGACATGATCAGATCTGTATTTTGGAAAGGTAACTGGAAAAGTTCTTGGATGAAAGCTAGGAGAGGGGAGAAATTAGAGGTTAGTACAATGGTCCTGGTGACCAATGACGAAGTGTTATTTAGCTCATCATTGGAACCTCACAGTAGACGCTCAACAAATGCCTTCACTTAATTGAGTTTGTCTCACTAGCCTCTTGCTCTAGTGTAGCAAACAACTGGCCTTGACATAGTATCTTTTAAAATGCCATCCAATTTTGAATGTTTCTAGTGTTCACATGGCTGACCAGTATTAAGAAGACATGGAACTAACTGAATCTTTATAAATCATCTACCGCATGCAAAGCAATTTCCATACATTATCTCATTTACTCTACACAACAATGCTTCAGGATAGCATTTTCTCTGTTTTACATAGGAGGAAAATGACGTCAGAGTAATAAATGAACAAATTTACCCAACTAGGGTTAATGCCAGAATTTGATTCTCATGGGTACCTAACTTCAAAGTCACCTGTAAACTGTAGGTATTATGGCAGCAGAGATCACTGGTAAAACCACATTCTCCTTGATCAAATATTTCAGAATGGGATTCAAAGGAGTGAGACAGGGGTGTGGCTGAGAGATTTCTGGCCTGGGAAGAGGAGTTCAGATACTGGTTTCATTTTTTACTACACATGGCAGCAAACCATAATGAGTCAGATATTGTCATAACACACTGCATAATTCCAATGAGGCATTCACATCTCAAATACTCTTGCTTATTTCCGATTCAGTAATAAATCAAAGAGATCAACTCTTTGGGGGGTTGCGGGGGAGGTGGAAAACTCATTTAACTCTTAAATGCCATTAAATATAAATAGTATTATCAGTAGGCAATGCCACTTCCCATAATACATTAGGCTCCTGATCCTCTGGCATCCAGACTTCTAACATCTTCACATACCGATAAATTTCTGACCCTCAAGTTTTATTTCAATTCCAAGCTCCAAATTCTCCTTAAGCCAATCTACCAAGGGTAGTATCTACCAACACAGAGATAGAACAGTACTTTAAAAGTTTTAAAAACAAAGCCAAATGAAGCTCATTTGGAAAAGGTCTTTTCTTTCTTTAAGGTGAGAGATGAAGCACAAATGAAGCATACCATGGTAAATAGAAACTGTGCTCGCTTGCAGTCATGCACTATAGCCATTAAGCCTTAAGGTCTTAAGGTACCAAGCAATGCATATGATAAATTTCTCAAAAACATCCCAGCCATAACATAGTTCTTGCTGATTGCTCATTTACCCATAATGCATGCTGTCATAGCAAAGCCTGACAAATGACAGAGAAAGCTCAGGTTATTTTTTACACTGACTGCCAAGCCCCTCACCTCAGATTATTCATTTATTAGGGCAATCACTGAGGTCTGGGTACTTAATATTGTTTTCACCAAATATGAAAATGATCTACTTGCCTATTCTTCAGTTCCTCCTAGGGCAAGCCATTTATCATCAGCTCAGGATAAATGACTGCTTCATTATAGCCATAATTTATGAGGTGTTAGAAGTAAGGAGCCACGCCTAGAGACTTAAAGCTTTAATATGGATTAAAATAAGATAATCAATCAAGCTAATACAAATTTTCTCTCAGCATTATTTCTTGTTTAGAAATAGCTTAATAATTTGGCGGGGTGGGCAGGTTTTAAAACGCGTTGAATATCTCATTATCCAACACCCTGCGTGCGTGTCTGAGGCAGTATGTAAATAGAGGATGGATGAGATACTACCAGGATAGAAGGAAATAAAGCCGAACCCCCGGCTGTGATGGACTGAAATCCTTATTTTCCTTCATGGCGTCTGACAAACTGAACAAACTGGAGGCCCGATTTACAGAGAAGGTGTAAACTTAAGGAGTCAATTCTCTCCAATTTCCTTATTTCTCTGGAAGAATATTATAGAAAGATTGCTGCTGCCTTATTTTTTCCTTACTCTGTCTACAACAAAGAATTGACTCTAGGGAAAAAAAAGTTATGTCTCAATAACATTTCAACAATTTTGCTTTCTTTTATTATCTGAAGCAGAGTTTCGCAACTCATAATTTGGACAAGAGCAGCTTCTTGCTGTGTCTAGGGAATAGACCATTTCCCACTAAAATAGCATTACAGTCTTAAAAATTTTTTTCTGGTTTGTATCTTGATTTTATAGTTATTGAGCTATGCCAAAACAAATATTATTTCTAAATTATGTGTCATGCTCAACACACTAGCAGAAACCGATTTGACCACTTGAGTAAAAAGCTTTGAAGACTGTGCGGGAAGTTCACCATTTAATGCTTTTAAACACATACCACCAGGAGGAAAATCACCACAAGAATTAACAAATAAGCAGTCTAAAGCCAAAGACACTAAAGTGCTAATTAAAAAACCTTCAGAAAGCTCTTGCCATTTTCTTCAGATGGTGTTCCATGCAGGTGAGACAACGGACCCCCGCTGCTGCCAGGCAAATCTTGAAGGATCCTTCCGGCAAGGCCTGGTGACTGAGAACCACTGAGCCTTGAAATTAACATCCCTAGGAAAAATCTTTTCCTCCCCCCTAGACAACAGCAGCTTACATCTTCAAGACAAAATGGAAAAAAAAAAAAAAAGACGAAAAAAGGGGGCCAGAAAAGACAGCTGAAGTCACGCTGTGTTCTCCTGAAGGGCCCCTTCATTTTTTACTTCAGAGAGAGCGTGGAAAACGCAAAGATCCCGATAATGGCTTTAGTCAACGTGGCCAATCTCCCCACTTCCCGACACACACGTACCGCTGAGTTCACCTGAAAAGAGTAAAAGTGGGACTTTCACAAAACCTCTGTGTCAGGAGCTGTTATGACAAATTAAGCTAAGAATCTATAAAAGAAGAAAAGGATCTTTCACAAGCTCATAATGGGAACTGAATGCAAAAGCCATATAATTGCATTCTAGAGTATGGCAACCTGTGATATAAAATATTTCCACTTTAGTGAAACTGTTTTCCATTCAATATGATTTCCAGCAATAAAAGCCTCTGGAATATCACTCAGGCTGGTTTAAGCTAAATTCCAATCTAGATCTTTGTTGGCTAAAGGACATTTTTCAACCCAGTCATCTCTCCCCACCCTACATATAACTCAGCAATGGCACTTCAACAGGGATAAAGCAATGAGAGCTCTGCCGTTGTTCCGTGCATGTTGTGTGTGCTTTTCATGCCCTATGTACTGGACATTAAATGAATCACTTTATACACACATTCACACATACTTTCTCATTTTGGACCTTAGAGTTGAGATCATTAAAAAACTGAAATGCAAAATCTAGCATTCACAAGCCCACAGTATCTTATTTTCCACCTTTAAAGGTACTAAAAATATCTGCAGGGAACTCTGCTTGTAAAAATACGGAAGGATGCACACTGGAACAATACTATCCATTGTAGCTGTGAGTAATAGGCTTCATGCGGTTATAGAGAAAAAGGAAACCAGGTAGAGAATTTTGGTTTGGCTGCTGTGTCTTTGGTTTGTTGGTTACCTGCTTATTTGTTTGCTTATTTAACACAAAATATGTACCCAGTTACTTCACCATCCATGTCAGCAACTACTGAAAAATTTCCAGTCCTTTCTCATCCCCTTTTCTACAAGGTCCCTAATAATGAAGAAAATAGTCTAGGTCTCAGTGAACAATGTTATTATAATTATATTTTGTATGCTATTCTTTATGCAGATGTCTTTAGTATGTGGTATCCATAATTGTTACTATGATTTTTATTTCTACATTAAAATAAAGTTGGAAAAATATTTAGTAGTGAAATATGTACAAATAAGAGTTATAGAATGCATTAAAAGTATTTTCATAATGGGCGTGAAAAAATCCTTATAGGTATGTTTTCAATAGACATGGTTTGCTTATGATGAAGCATTAAGCTCCATCATTAATTGAGAATTTTAAAGCACAGAGGTGAAGAACTACTTTTTTCCCCTTACATCTGCTTCCCTGTTTATGTGATAAAAATTTTCAAATAATTTCTCCTCCCAAAGTACAATAGTCTCTAGCGATGCTTTTCTGTATACGTGATACTTCAGAGTGGACTTTCCCAAACAATAGTTACCAATAGAATCTTTTAATAAATCAAAGCTTCCAACAGGAATCAATCAATCCGATCAGATGCAATGGTAAGCCATGTCACCATGACTCATGTCACATGCCTATTACAAAACTACAGACAGGTAGGCTGCCAGAGCAAAGCTCCTCCCAGGGAAGGCCAGGTGCTGGACATAGAGCTGGAGTCTGCTTAAGAAACAGACCCTTTCCTCATTCATAGAATGAATGCTATAACAACTTAAAAACTGAGTAAGTTAACGTATGAGAAAGCCATTGGTAAATTGAAATGTGCTGCATGAACATAGGATGAATCAGCGTTGCTGTTGTTATTATTATTTCTCTTCAATCACATCACTCATCTTCCTTCATGAGTGGATCAGGATTTTGACATTTATACTTATTGAATTTAGCTGATTCAGTTGAAGGAATGTAAACTAAGCATCCATCATGTAGAAGAACACAGTGCTAGACACAAAGTGGGTGTGTACTATGGAGGTTAAGACCTTGCTTTCCAGCACCTCACAGTTTGAAACCACTAAAATTCAGCTCTCTGCTGGCTTCAGGGAGGCCAGGTTCCCCAGCGGATCTAGACCTGACCAATAACTGACTACACACACTTACCATATATTTGTTGAATGAATGGATGAGTGAATAAATATACACCAACATACTTCATCTGTTTGGCTGAGCCTGGCTACTATCCTTCTTTTCATCCTCTACTACAAATCAGATTGAATATTTCCATTTTTCAATAAGGTTTGAAAAATAATATTAAAACATCAAGTTATTTTTAAGAAGCTAGGCCTAAGAAAAAGCAAAGGCAAGTACATACTTTCCTATGGCTTTCATTGTCCCAATCATTTCTTGCACAGTTAAATTTAAATGCTGGATTTTTATGGGAAATTTCTCAAATGCAAATAAATATATATCATTGAGCAAAATCCTGACATGCATGAAATGAAAAATAGTAACTGAGATGTAAACTGCTAAGTTACCAATTAGCTTCTTAAAACAATTGAAAGTCACAGAGAGCCCTCAATACACAGAAGCGGTTAATTAATTAACATTAGATGTGATTAATAATGAGTCTCGTTTAATAGCAAATATCTGCCTGCAATGGCTGCATGACAGAACAAAAAGCCTTCAGAGAGCAAGCATCTATATTTATCCTGATTGTGTTTGGGATTTTAACATGTTTTGCGCAGGCTGACAAATGGCCTATTAATTATCTAATGTTGTCTGACAACAACAGCTTGATAAAGATGTATGTTTTTGAGTCGCTGGATGGAAACTGCTGGAGAAGAGCCCCAGAGGGGCCTTGCTGTCCTAAAACTGGGCTCCAAGCCACAATGACAGGCAAGACAAAGCCCTATCTCCCGCCACAGCCTTCACAGATAAAATATGGCTTGGCATTAGGGACATTTTTTTTTCTTTCAGAAAACTGCTTCTGCAATATCTGATTAGGAAAAGGAGGAGTAGGTCTTTACTAAATTGGGGTTAAGGCATAATCAATATCATATATGGAGTGTCTGGACTATTCTGCATAAACACAGGCACTTCATATTATTGAGGAGTCTATAATGCCAGGGAAGCATATGGCAAGACACTGCAGCTCTCTCTATTCTTTTTATTTAGAAGTTTATCTTCCAACCTGTTTGACAGCTGCCCCTAAGTGGTTTCACAGTGCCAAATTATTTTTATGATTGTTTGATGTTTTATTCTCCCATTTCAGTTAATGAGATAGGATCCCACAATGGCCATAATTCAGGACTGTCAGAACTAAAAGGCATGCTTGTGGCAAGAGAAGCCTGATGGTAAATAAGGCTAAAAGCAATGGCTAATAAAAAACTCTGTTATCAGAGTCGCCTTTGCAATCAAAACTAGTTGGGGTCAGAGCCTTCCTTTCTTTGTGTGGCTCCTGGATATTCCCCAGCCCCGTGCAAGGTCCCTGTCCACCCTCCTCCATCACTCATTTTGACTCTGCAAACAAGTCCTCATCTCCTTGGAAAGGCGTAGGAGGAATAATATTAACTAAGAAATGTTAGGAGGTCTTAAAGATATCGAGTGCTAGATTCTAATTAAAGGGCTTGTGCATCATTTATAGTGCCAAGCGAGTAATTTGTCATACACTCTTAGGGAGAAATTGTTCAACAAATAACCTTTACAAGAGTCTTGAGAAAAGCTTGATAATTGAAATCCCTAATGGCTTTGCTGGGAACTTTTATTAAGGTTGGACGGTTGTTTTTTCCCCTTCCCCTGAAGACATTATGGTTGTAACGCAGAAACTTTCTTTCAGAAAAGGAAGCCCTTTCTTAATACTTACAAATGCCATAAGTATTAACAAGGCCATTGCTGCTAATAATCAAAAGACAGTGATTTGCCAGAAGAAAATGAGAGCCTTATTTTGTTTTGTTCGCTTTTATTTTTGCTTGTGGTATTCCTGCAGGAGAAGGCAGCTTTAATTAAGAGAGATGTTATGAAGTTACTTGAATTTAGGATATTTTAAAACCTTACACTGAAGTTCAAAATCATTATTTCAGTTTAACATAATCCCTGAAAATGTGATGATAAAAAAAAAAACAAAGTCATTACTAGACCGAGTCTGTAAGATATAAATTATTATTCAAAAGTTCAAAAAATGAAAAGCTACCACTTTCCCAACAATATTTCTTTCTTCTTATTACACATTTAAAATAATGGTCCTTCATAGGCAGAAAATAGCATGGCAAAAACTCAAATAATAGTAAGTCCCATAACTAATTATAAAGCCTGACAGCCGCATGCAGAAACACTCCCCGATGAGTACCGAAGATTGGCTGCTTTATACATATTTAATGCTGGCCAGCAACCCCAGTTCTTCTCTCACATCTCAGCCTAAACCATTTGTCTTCCCTTACAATCAGCCGTGTCTGTGTGGTGTCATCATGTCTGAACAAGTTGGACTTACTGCATGTTTTCCAGGATATAAAATTCAGGACATGACACATCTCCATAATGTGAATGGAACAATTACACAACCAGAGAGGGGTAAAAATAAAAAGAATTTTAAATGGGCTAAGTGTCATTACAGCGTTAGCTCCAGAGAACTCAAGTCAGAAAAATGGAACATGAGAAAATAATGACTACATATGGACCTACGGTGGGTACCGTATTTTTCAGACTATAAGACGCATTTTCCCAACCCAAATTTGGGAGGAAAATGGGGGTGGGTCCTATAGTCCGAATGCAGCTTGCCTGGCTGTTTACATTTACATCAGTGAAATATTATGTTATTTATGTTATTAAATATTTTACCACATTTTTTGCTTCAAAATTTTTTTTCCTATTTTCCTCCTCTAGAACCTAGGTGCGTCTTATGGTCTGGTGCATCTTATAGCCTGAAAAATACGGTATTTGTCAAAGACACCGCTCTTATAATACTGTGTGTGTGATCCTGAATTCCCTTCTACAACCAAATAACATTACGCAAAGAACTGCATCCCCTCCCCGATGTTCATATCCACGGTAACATGATGTGCGTCTTCTCATTTATACTGTGAGCCACTTCTGGAGAAAAGCAAGATAGTCTCCACTCAGGGCAGGCGATGCACTTGAGCCAATAAAGTAGGTTTGACAATTAAATGAATGATTCCTATTAAAGGGGTCTTAAAAGAAGTTAAAGATTATGACTGATGAGCTGTCACCTCCCTGAATTATCCCACAAGCCACAAGTGTCTCTATGAGAAGGACTCTTCCAGTTCCTGAGCATTTCATAGCAGAGCACCACTGCCTCAAAAACCAGAGCATGTATGGTAATGCCCAGAACAGTAAACATACCAACAAACCCAACCGCAAGTCATGGGTGGGGGGGACCTTCAGGAGAGCCCACGTAGCCTGCTGGTGCCTGGTGCACAGCCCCTCCGCCCATCACACATGCAAAAGTCAGGAAGGCCTGAAGCGCTAAGACACCAGCCTCCTCCATTCCAGCACCAGGGCTGGTTTGGTTTGGTTTGTCCATCATGAATGTTGCTCTCATTGGCTTGATCTGACTAATGTCTATAAACATAGCTCTTACATGGGTGCTGGAAAAAGGCTTTTGAGCTGGGTTTAGGCCAGGGGCAAACCGGTGGCATATGGGCCTTCTTTGGTCTGCTGAAGTATTTTAGGCCATTCCCAGTGTGTTTCTTTTCCTTGGGAAAAAATTCATTTTACCTGTCAACATTTAAAAGGGAGAGGATTTTAAATAAATTTTAAAAATTGGATTTCCAGCTTCTCAAACATTTGTAAGGTCTGGCAAGATGGGATCCACACCCTGTAGATATCACAACCGTTCTTGGGTCTACCACATTCCCTCCATAACTCTTTCTCATTCACTTTTTTCACTCGTCCCTGCTCTTGCTTTTAAACAACACCCCAAATCCAGTCCAAACCTCCTCACTGCACAAAACAGAAGTCCAGGGATTTCAGTGGAAGTCATCAGTGTCACCAAACTAGTTTGCTGCAGAAGTGAAGTGGGTTTAGATCCCTGACCTCCTAGTTGCCAAACCAAGGCCGCACGGCCTTTTCTCAAGGAGCTTGGTACCTGGCAGGGCACAGACAATGCTTTCACAAACGGTTCAGCCATGGTGAAAAGTCACTCTTGCCATGAGAAAAAATATGCATCAAGTGCCGTGGACTTTCAGCATCCCCACCACCTGGGAGCTTGTTAGAAATGCAGAATTTCAGGCCGACCACAGACTTACAGAATCAGAGTCTGCATTGTAACAAGCCCCACCCCGTGAGTCATGGTCCAGGCTCCAGAGGAAAAGCTTCTTACCATTCCTGAGGGTTCCCATCAGCCCCTCTGTCAGGGTGGAGCCGCTTGGACCCTGTCCTGTGCCCACCATAATACTGTGCACTGAGAGCTTAACCAGTATGAGTAATAAACAAGTCAGGATACGGAATTAGGATTCTTTTTCCAACCCCTAGGAGGAAGATTCCATGTATGTTCTCACTGGATGTACTACCGCACTGTGAAAAGCTAAGGACTGAAGAACCCCAGGAAGCAGGTAGGGAAAGCTGACATGGGGCAGAACACTGGCAGGACATCTTAGAGGAAAGTATAGCCAGGGAGCCAGGCTGTCTGCAGTCCAAGAAGCCTGACCCAGAACCAAACATTATTAACTGCCCCTCAGTCCCTCCAATCACATGGGGCTCCAGGTCAGCTCTACTGCTGTTCTCCAGTGCTACACACAGCTGCCCTAGGGGATGCTCCCACGTGTCTGACAGTCTGTTCCAGGCACGCTTCCTCCACCAGGAAGGTAGGGATCTCCCTGATTTAGAGCCCATGGGGCATCTCTTAGGAGAGGCTACTGGTTGTTGAGATATCCACGAGGATTTTTTTCTTTATATTAGCAACTCACAGGGCTTACTTTTGAGCTACAGTTGTTTGGTCGGGTTCCCTGCGGAGAATCCCAGCCAAAGGGATTGAAAACTAGATCTAGGGCATGAAGATAAAATAAATAAGTAAATGAATACAGTATCTAAAAGAAGTAGAGACATCCTTTAGAATGTAAGGGGGAGGGAAGGGCAGTGACCTAAAAAATACTCAGCTGTTCTTGTCTGGTTACCTTAGACCAACCTGTATGTATACAGACAAGCAGAATATACACAAAAGAAAAATAGAAGGAAAAAAAAAATGAACTGCAGCCTTCCTTTTGGCTCCATAATTCTGTTTTGGACATAAAAATGAGACTATTCCCTTAAACAGAATCTCTGATGTCCATGTTTGAATAATAGATGTTCCCAATTATTACTAAAAGTGTCACCTCTGAAATACGAGGGCCACATACCTGTGATGCCATCAGCCTTCCAGGCACACGCTGAAGATGTAGATTCCTTGTTTTGTTTTCCCTTATCTTCCCCCCCCTCCACCGCACCCCGCCTTGACTAAGTGCAAATGTCTCTGCATTGTTCAGAAGCATGCCCAGAAATGTGAGGTAACCTAAGCTAGGTTTTCAGGTGTTCCTTTTTCCAAGCAGAAGGAAAGAAAATAGATGACACCACAAGTTTAATACTAATTGATTTATTACCTGCCTAAGCAAATCCCAGGCACTGCAATGGCAGGCTTAGACTTAAAGCAAATGATTTACAAGATAATGTTTGACTCTGGGAAAGGGTAATCAGACCCAGATACAATGGATGATAGGATAATTGAGAAGAAATAAAAAAGGATAAATTGCCATGTGCTAATGAGTTTACAGCCCTAATGGGAAGGACATCAGTTTTAACACTCAGGTTATGAGCTGGGAGCAAGTCTTTTTCTTCAGCCACCCCCCACCCTCCGCCTTCAACTGCTAAAGATGTAGTGCTGAAACAAACCAAGATTAATGGTATCCCACTCATTTACTTAACCATTCTTTACACCTCAGACAGCTTCCTGTATTAAACATAGAGAGCTGTGGTGCTTATTTTTTAAAACCAACTTTACTCCAAGCAGTTCCTGTCAACAAATGCCACTTACCCAACAGTGCCCGGATATAAATGTTTTGGGCTCAACCACTTGAGCAACAACTCTTCTGCCTCCCAGGTCCCTGGGGGCCTTGGAACCTGACGAGTGGATGCCGTTATCTGTAAGCCTTTTGGCCTAACGGAGAATATTCCAAACCATTTATGCAACCTGGGTGCACTCACATTTGGAAACGGTTGCCCGAGCAGCAATCATGCCTCGCCTCATGATTCATTTTTATATCTCACTCACCCGCCATCCCACATCACCAGTGAGGACTGGTGACACTTTATTGGTATTTTTGATTACTTCCATAGCTATCTGAATTTTTCACAGGTTGGGGGCCTCTGGTCCAAATGTAGCCGCACGCTGTACTAAGAGTCCAGGCTACAAACAAATAAAGGGGCAGTGGTGAGCAGGGCGACTGGGAAGTAATGTCGAGCTGAGGCACTTCCTAGGAGACGGAGAACCTATTCCCTTGTAATGCTTCCACCAAATGAAGTTTACTGTGATGAATCGCGGTGCCGCTCCAGCACGTCTTCCCCTCTCAAAAAGGCAGCTCAAGTGAGCATTTAAACGTGTCTGAATGATGACTTGATTCCCTTACACAAAAGCTGCAGGAGTACATATCCAAAATGGCTATTTCCACCTGTGTTGGGAAGGTTGTTTTAGAGCATTTCACCTTTTCATATTTGCTCAGGAAATCTGAATGTCCATTTCATGCGTACTGATGTAATGCTGGCCCAATTGTACTAGAGAAGTTGATTCGATACAGTGAAATCACAAAACATAGCTGACTGATTTTTCCTCAACCCATAATTATTTTCCTGACCCAGTATTTTTTGGAGCAAGGTCCTAGGGTTTGATTTGAATCCGAAAACCCAGCTATTTCTGAATCAAACAGTGTCACTGCGACACTCCAGGCAACACTAACTTTCCACGCTGTACATGAGATTTTAGGAGCACCTGGCTGTTTCAAGTTTCTGACCATAGAAAAACCCCACTGGTTACATAAATTTGGGGAAACCAGTAAAATCATATTATGTTTGTCACACTACTTTACTAAGTACTTTTATCTAAAAAACTGACTGGATGATATACAAAAGTTGTTTTTTAGTTTTCAGTTATTACTGAAAATTTCTCTAGTAACATAGAGGAATTGGTTCAGCCTAATCAATAGCTAGGATGCATTTTAATTAAGATGGTAATTGTTTATGTAGAAGTGGATGCTTCTAGTAAACTGTAATTGAAAAATAAAAATTTTATAAAAAGAAAGGATGTTTCTAACAAACTCTGCAGGCTTGGCCTCCACCTCTATGCCCTTACCTTCCACCCCCAAATTCTGCATATCCATATTTTGCAACTTTATTTATTAATACTTTACATAGCAAACCTATTCTTGCATATACAAGCAGTCATCTCCAGCTCAGGCCACCCATTCTGGCTGAATTCTTACAATTTCTGAATTAGTCTGGTGAGACTGTATCCCATACTACTTGTGCCAGAGCTCCTGGGGCTAAGCAGTAGAGAAGCACGTGAGACCAAAACCCACACAAGCTCTGAAGACCAAAGATGATGATCTTAACCCCTCAGGCTACTGTGATCCTTTTCCAAAAACTTTTCTCGGTGGTAGAGATAGAGGATTCCAACTTCTCAGGCGGATACACTGAGTCTTAGGAGTTGTTCCGCAGCTTCTGAAGGTCACATAAGGAGCAGCAAAGCTGGGAACAAGTCTTGGGATCTCTGACTCCCACGTCCCCATTGGGAACATTAGACAATACTGACACCCTCCATGAACTGAATCCAAAAATTGTAAAAGATAAGTTATTTCCTTATATTGTTTAAAGAGGAAAAAAAGAATAGCTTTCCCACAGAGAGCAAACAAATAGTGGATGGGCCCTCTCTTCATCCTATAGAAGTCTATGTGAGAATATTGTTTTCTTATGTGAATTCTTAAAAAGTCCTTTGGATTACTGCCTAATACAGAACATTTAAGAGCAGACCTATTCTCTGTCTAAACAATAGATGTATCGGGTCATAGAATTTCGGAGTTGGAAAAGACCTTGGCTATCGTAGAGTTCAATACCCTCGTTTCACAAACTGAGACTCAGAAAGATTAGATGGCATGGACATGTTTACAAGTCAGTCATAGCAGACGCGATTAAGTAAATTATAAGGAGACTATATTTATTTGCATGAACATTTGAATTATTCTAGGAAAAAGGTGCAAGGATGTGTTGTCTGAAACAAATTTATTCTTTTACATGAATTTGGCTTCTCCCCTCCCAGAGAGTTAGAGCAAATCTCATCAGCAGTGGATTCGGTTTCATTGCAAGAAAGTGAACAAATATCAATGGACACCCCCCTCTCCCTGCAAGACCAGTCCATTACAGATTCCATGGGTCCAGGTTTTCTCAATAGCCGAAAGAGGAAAGAAAAGAAAGTGGCATGATAGCAAAAACTAATACAACACAGGGATTAAATAAGGGTCAAAAAACATCCGTGACAGGGAATCTGATAACCTATGGGAAAGTCTGAGGTATATGGGAGATCATGGTCCAGGTTCAGGTATCAGTTGGTCAGGATCTTTTTGGAATATAATCCCTATCTTTTACTAGGTGGCCTCCTTGCCTTCCTGTTCCCTCTCAGCCAGTAAACCTGCAGCCCAAGAAGCCGGCTCCTGGGGAAAACTGTCGTGCTTCCTGAAACAGATGAGAGGGGGCCTTCTTCCCAAGCACATGTGTACTGGGCACAACGGAAATGCTCGGTTCTGCTGGGTTTCACACTTCCACTTGTGCCCACCCGACCTCCTGTATTTCCTGATCTTGTCTACCATGGATATAAATTGAAAAACTATAAAATGAGTAACTTTAAAATGGTTTAAGCTATGATCTCATCAGACTTAATACTTGGGACAGAAACAGTGGTGTGGATGGACATAAAACTAGGTGTTTTTAGAGGACGTTTTTACCTGAAAAGGATGACAAATGCTTAATGTTGCTGCCCAGAGGAAGCTTATAGTCATGCTAAGTTTTAAAGAATCCTAGAATGTTAGGACTGCAAAGAAATGTGTGACTGCTTCTTCGAATTTTTTATAAGGTAACTGAGTTTTAGGTTTTCAGAGATTTGGCCAACATCATCTAGCCAATAAATAGCAGCAAAAGACCCAGGTTCCTGGGTTCCCCTTGCAGAGCTTTTCCCATCAGCTCTGGGTAAGCTCACACAGGTCTAAAAAGAGACAGCAATAGGTAACAACAAAATATTGTTCTCTGCTTTTGAAAAAAAGAGGATCTTGGAAGTGATAGTGTATAAATTAATCACAGCTATCTGTGAGTATAAATTAACAGTAGCTAAGAACATACAGTAGAAGCTCTTTAACTCCTAAAGGAAGGCAAGATTTAAGGTGTCCTATCGAAAACTAAAAGCCTCCGAAGCTAATTCCGAAGACACTGCAGGCCAGAGGGGCAGCGGGAAGCCTGGTGAGCAGATTTCACACAGGCCTTTACCTCAGGTATGGTCACAAAAATGGTGGACCGCTATTTTTGTAGCAGAGCTACCTTCTTACTTTACCTTCGTCATAAAGCTTTGTTTCCCTCTCCAAATTCACTATCAGAGCATGTGGTTTGGCTCTCAATCACCAAGCTCTGGTGGCATTTCAAAAGCAAAAAGCAAACCTTAGATCCCTCTGAGCAGGTTTGCCACGAACCCTCACACGCAAGGAGAGACACAGTCGGCCAACAACTAACCCCTCCAGCCGCTAGGGGTGGTCGTGAGCACCAGAGAGAGCGCATTCATTTGGACAGACTGTCAATCAACAGGCAGCAGCTTAACATGCCAGATTTCAAACATTATATATAGTTTATTCTTATACCAAAATGCAAGGCTGTTGCTGAGAAAATCGCACACATGCCAAATGATGGGCTTAAAGTCAGACAGCCAGATGTTTTCACTTAGCGCTCATCCCACCTCTGCCAGCAGGAGGGAGAGGGAAAAGAATACAGCAGTGGTCCTCTAGACCAGGGGTTCCTTGAGAGCAGGGAAAGGAAGGGTTTTCATTTGACATCATTGTATCTTTAACATCTGATACGGTGCCTGGTACACAGGAGATACTCCATAAGTGTTCCTTAAATTTGGATGTTGGTTCTCAAATCAGTTAATTTTTCTATTGAGTTTGATGGAGAAAAATTGAAGACTTGACATTTTTATACTCTGCTTATTTTATTTACCCATAGTGCACTTGAAACACATCCTATGAACAACTGGAAATAGTCTTGGAAAGTGGTTTAAAATTTTTTTCCTTTCAAATTCAAAAAATAATTTTGCTGCTGTAAAGGATGCTATAAAAATATTCATTATTTATAAGTGCATTTGCCAAATGCAAATATAGTTTCACATTCCAGAATTTTACAGAAAAATTATTTTGAAAGTGTCTTAATGACGATTTTATTTAATGCCTACATTGTCTTTTATAAAACCTCAGCAAAAAAAAAAAAAAAAGCAAACTTTTAACAACGTGCTTGTGTGTAAAGCATGTACACTGGCCTTCTTTTTAATTAGTCAGAAAAACTACTTTTCAAAGCCCAGTTCAATAAGATGGTGGGCATAAAAAGTTCATTTTCATCATTTAAGCCAATGGAACACTTAGACAAATGCTCTGTTCAAGTATTTCATGGACAGTGTGAGCACACATTTATATGACTTTGAGCACACAAAAATAACACAGAGATGTAATTTTACAATTCAGTTTAAGTATAAAGACATGGGCTCATTCCCCTTCCCAGACACGGGGCATTAGAAAAGGAGCCAGCCCATTGGAAAATGGAAGGATTAGGCACAGATTCCTGTGCAGCATCGTTTATCTTGCACAGATATCAGCTTGATGCTCGTGTGAAAACATAAAAACTCCATCTGTTCCCCAGGCGTACTTAGTTTGTTGTTCAGATGGTTTGTTTTAAAGATTAATGTGTAATGGTTACATTAGTTATTTCAACTGAGTAAGTGTACAAAATGGAGCTTGGCATCTGGTTTTGCTAAAAGTGTTAAAAGATATTTCAGCAGGTGAGCTTCATCCCTACTTAAAGGATAAAATGTACAAGGAGTTGGATTCTGCCTGTGGATAGTTGAACCTCCATCAATGCAGGAATGGAAACAAAATAAAAAGAATACAATGATTCTCATTTAAACTCTAACATCACCCCTAAATACACTCAAACTTTTATTTGGATGATTTAGTCATACCAGAAAAGTTTCTTTAACTTGCTCTGCTTTAATAGAGAAACCTTAACTATTTCAACATATCAAGTTATACATTTAAATATTCTAATTCAATCATCATTGGAGTTGGAGATAGTTGAGAGAATGTAATAAGCTGGGCTTCATTTCCTCTTAAGTGAAAATTTGCATTTTCATGGCCATGGTGTCAAACACCAAGTATATATGCAAATTATATTTTATTAAGTATATTTTTATTAGGAGACTTAAAATATGTAATGTGAGAAAGTTTTCTTCATTCACCTGTTTTTCTGCAAGTGATTATACTTTCTATATACCCTTGACCAAAGAAGAGCTCAAATCAGTATGGGAAGTTTCCATGAAACTTGCCGAGAGGAACCTATGGTGTGTGGGGCGGGCTAAGAGAACGCCCAACTGCCCACAGAGCCAGCCAGAGCCGCCTGAAGGGCAAGGGCGCAGTGGAGGTCAGAGCGGCACAACCAAGATAATGTTACTCTCGTTATCAGATGAGGACGTGTTGGTGCGAGTGCTCTTGCATATGTACCTGTTGGGGGTTGACATGCGGGGTTTCCCAACATTTCTAAGACAAATGATTGAGACACCAGAAAATTTTCTTTTGAAGACATTTCAAAGCAGTTTTTTTGTTAAACTCTAGAGTGTAAAATTATACTGCATTTGGCATATGCACTCAAATATAAACCACATCTTTAAAATAGACTTTGTAACATCAATATTCTTTGTTGGATTTGAAACAAAAGAAAAATCACAATCCACTATCCAAAACTCATCCTGGTTGTCCATTAAGATGTCTAGCATAGATTTCATGTACTCTGCTTACCCAAAAGCACTGTGGGCCCCCGTGCCCTGCTTATTACTTTATCTATCACTTACTTACCTTTGTTCTCTCTGCTTTTTCTAACGCTCTCTAAATCAAAAGTGGCAAATTGGAAAGATACTAGGTAAGAAAGAGTAGGAAAAGTTCTCCAGGAAAATGAGGAATTGCTGTATAATTCATTTAAATCTATTGGGCTTTGTGACCATATGGATCACCTGGAATGGTACCTTTACTTGATATAAATTTATTATGTACAATAATTTCCCTCTGATAGTTGTGCCATTGCAGGAAAGTGAGAAAAAGAGTAGCTCTACTACTGTTCATAGTCATAAGCATCAAATCTTTGTCTATGTGGAGAATAAACTATTCAAGCTTTCTTTCTTTTGGTAGGAAGTTAAATAAAATATTACATAGTAAAACTTTTAGTAAATGTTCACAGAGTTCTTCTGCCTTCCTGTCAATGTGTCAGACTCCAGATATCAATGTAAAATATATTTAATATTAAAAATTGTGTATTCATTTTATAAATCAGGAAGAATCAGAGATTCTGAATAGCCAGATTGTATCTAGTGAAATTTAAGCAATAATCAAAAAACAAACAAAAGCCCTGGACCAGATGGCTTCACAGGTGAATTTTATCTAACATTCCCAGAAGAACTAATACCTTTCCTTCTCAAACTATTTCATAAAATTCAAAAGGAGGGAGGGCTCTCAAACTCATTTTTTGAGGCCAACATTATCCTAATTCCAAAACCAGATACAGACGCTAAAAAGAAAGAAAATTATAGGCCAACATCCCTGATGAACATAGATGCTAAAATCATCAACAAAAAACTAGTAAACCAAATATAGCAGTGCATCAAAAAGATCATACCCCATTATCAAGTGGGTTTTATTCAGGGAATGCAAGGTTGGTATAATATCTGCAAAGCAAAAAATGTGATTCACCACAAAAACAAAATTAAAGATAAAAACCACATGATCTTATCAATAGATGCAGAAAAAGCTTTCAATAAAATTCATTTATGATCAAAACTCTCAGCAAAGTGGGAATAGAGGGAAATACCTAAACATAATCAAGTCCATACATGACAAGCCCACTGCCAGCATCATACTCAATGGACAAAACTACAAATGTCCCCCTTAAGATCAGGAATAAATCAGGAATACCCACTTTCACCTCTATTATTCAACACAGTACTAGAAGTCCTAGCCACAGGAATTAGACAAGAAGAAGAAATAAAGGGCATCTAAAGGGAAAGGAAGAAGTAAAACTGTCTTTACCTGCAGATGACATGATACTATACATAGAGAATCCCAAACATTCCATGAAGAAACTACTAAAACTGATAAATGAATTCAGCAAAGTAGCAGGATACAAAATTAATATCTAGAAATCAGTTGCATTTTTATATGCCCATAACAAACTAACAGTAAGGGAAATTAAGAAAAGAATCCCATTCACAATTGCTTCAAAAAGAATAAAATACCTAGAAATAAACCTAACCAAAGATATAAAAGATCTGTACACAGAAAATTACATGTATATGTAAGACACTGAAGAAAGAAATTGAAGAAAATACATGTAAGTGGAAGCACATACCGTGTTAATGGATAGGAAGAATTAACGTCATTAAAATGTCCATACTACACAAAGCAATCTATAGATTCAATGAAATTCCTATCAAGATTCCAATGACATATTTCACAGAACTAGAACAAATGTTTCAAAAATTTATATGGAACAACAAAAGGACCCACATAGCAACAGTGATCCTGAAAAAGAACAAAGCTCAAGGAACCACACTACCTAATATCAAACTATACAACAAGGCAATAATAATCAAAACAGCATGGTACTGGCATAAAAACAGATACATAGATCAATGGAACAGAATAGAGAGCCCAGAAATAAACTCAAACTTTTATAGTCAATTAATATTTGACAGAGAAAGCAAGCACATACAATGGGATAAAGATAGCTTATTTAATAAATGGTGCTGGGAAAATTGGACAGATATGTGCAGAAAAATGAAACTAAACCACCCTCTTATGCAACACAATAAAATAAATTCAAAATGGGTCAAAGACCTTAAATATTAGACCCAAAACTATAAAAACCCTAGAAGAAAACATAGGCAGCAAAATCTCAGACATTGCTCATAGAAATGGTTTATCAGATATTCTCCCCAGGCAAGGAAAACAAAAACAAAAACAAACAAATGGGACTACATCAAACTTAAAAGTTTTTATACAGCAAAGGAAATCATCAACAAAATAAAAAGACAACCCACAGAATGAGAGGACATATTTGTCAATTCGTCTGATAAGGTGTTAATACACAAAATTTATAAAGCACTTAAAAAGGTCAACACCAAAAAAACCCAATTAAAAAATGGGCAAAGGAGCTGAGCAGACCCTTCTCCAAAGAAGACATACAGATTTCCAATAGACATATGATAAAGTGCTCAACATCATGAATCATCAGAGAAATGCAAATTAAAATGTCACACCTATCAGAATGGTTATCATCAATAAATCAACAAGAAATAAGTGCTGGAGAGGATGTGGAGAAAGGGGAACCCTTTTGCACTATTGGTGGGAATGCAGACTGGTGCAGCCACTGTGGAAAGCAGTATGACATACCTCAAAAAATTAAAAGTGGATCTGCCTTTTTACCCAGCAATCCCACTTCTGGGAATATAACTGAAGGAACCCAAAATACTAATTCAAAGGAACATAAGCACCCCTATATTAACTGCAGCATTATTTGCAATCACCAAGGTAAGGAAGCAGACCAAGTGTCTATCAATAGATGAGTGGATAAAACAACTATAGGACATTTATACAATGGAATACTACGCAGCCATAAAAAAGAAAATTTTACCCCTTGCAGCAGTATGGATGGACCTGAAGAACATTATGCTAAGTGAAATAAGCCAGTCAGAGAAAAATAAATGCTATATGATTTCACTCATATGTGGAATCTAATGAACAAACTGCACTAACAAGGAGAAAAAAGTAACAAAAGATAATGTTAAGAAAATATTAGGAATAATCCATGCCAATAAAGAAAACAAATTAGAAAAAAATGAATAAAGTAAAAATATTTATTTATTCTTAGAGAGGGGGAAGAGAAGGAGAGAAACATCAATCAGGCTGCCTCTCACGCACCACCAAATGAGGACCTGGCCTGCAACCCAGGCATGTGCCCTGACCATGAATCGAACAGCAATCTTTTGGTCCACAGGCCAGCCCTCAATCCACCAAACCACACCAGCCAGGGCTGACATTAAAATTTTGAAAATGTTTCCTTAGTTCACCTCTCTTATGTGGAAGAATTTTTCCCTTAAAAAGTCTGATAACAAAGTAATTAATCATATTAGAAGAAAAAAAAACACATTACTAACAAATTTCCTGGTTTACGTTCTTCTCCTCTATTTTATACTTGAACTTACTCTAAGTTCTCTCATTATTTTCAAGCAGCCTTGTTTAAAAATGAAGAGCCTGAATTCCAGGGCCAGACTGCCTAGGTTTTAATCCCAGCAGTGACACTAGTTAGCCACGCGCTCTTGGGCACGTTATTTAACCTCTCTGAGCCTTAGTTTCCACATCTGTAAAACTAAAACAATAATAATAGTACATGCACATTTCCTAGTATTGTTATGAAGATTAAATGAATCATTATGTGTAAAGTGTTCAGAAGAGTGGCTACACATACTCAGCTCTCTGTGTTTGTTATACAAATAAAATAAAAAGCTTAAAGACAATCATTGATTAGACTCCATTTGGACAATGCCAGATAAATGGCCAGCACTTTGCTAGTCTTAGATTATCATCAAAATGCGATCTTTCTGGTTTTACACTGATTCTTCCTGTGTGTGTTGACATCCATTTTAACATAATGACATCATTTCATTTCACTTTGGCCTCAGCTGTTAACACTGCTATTGAGCACTTGGGGTTGGATTCATTTCTCTTTCACATTTTAATACAGCTTTCTCACTGTAGGAAAATCCTCACAACGTACGTCCAATTTTATTTCTCGAAAATTCAGTCTTGGGGATAAGTGATTACTTCTAACAATACCCATAAAAATTACAAGCTCCATTACAACTCATCAGGCATTTTCAACGTTTGATCATTTCACTTAATTACAGAATCTGTCTTGACCTTCGGGGTTTGAGCTCATAGTATTCTGAATATAACCTCGACATTTTATCTGATCTTCTCTATGAAAAGGTCTTCAAAAACGACAGTACTTAGGAACGCAGCTGCAGTCATGGTATAAAACTACATGTCTGTGCAAACTGGTATTTTAAAAATCTCGTGTCCACTTCACTTTGATCCTAAGTTGTAGTTTGCTGCCATCTGAACACTAGAGATACAACATTTGAGGAATTAAGGTTTAAAACCGGAGTGGAATAGAATCCCTAGCCATCCATTTTGATTGGCTAACAGGTAACCTTCAAAAGCCCAAACACATGATATGCATGTGCCAAAGGGCTTCCAGCAGAATTAAGTAACGACCAGGGTTGGTATTTAGGAGCCGGTCCTTTTCCAAGGAGCCTTGGCGCACACCTTTGACCCTGAACTGGGGTGCTCACACAGTGCCTGTGATGATGACTCCCAGGGAAGGCTCAGTGCTGTGCTTGGCTGCATTTCTATCTGAGTGCCAACAGCAAGATAAATGAAAGACTGGTTCGCTGGAGTACTGGTGGTTTGGGGGCTATTGATTTTTGGTCCATTCTCTTTACAAGTGAGATCTAAAAAGTTGACAGAGGGTCATTAATTTCATCATATACTTGTCGTCTCATCCATAACCAATCCAGGGTCTGAGTGTGCTTGTCACTCTGTGTTTGCACTTTATTTGTTTAGGGTTTTCTTGGTGATTCCACTTTTTTTCCTTTTTTTCCTTTGCTTTCACTTCAGCCCCTTTAAATAAAGATGAAAAAAAGACACGCCAGTTTGTGGATCATTCCTAAAATTCATTTGTGAATGAATAAAATTGTAGATACAGATAGATAGAAAGGAAACTCAGACACAGGGAAACATTTAAGAAGCTTACAAAACCCTCTTCCAGCCGCCTTCTAACCTTGATTTTAAAAAGAAAAACACAAAATGCATCAATCCTAATGATTCAATTGGCCTCCAACTGAATAAACACTTAGATAGGTGAACTAGTGGTCTTGTTTTAATGAAATATTAAAATTCAAGTTGACAACATTCTTTTAAGAAAAGAGAGTGAGTTAACAAATGCTTTTGAAATGTATAAAAATAATTGATAACAATGACCAGTAATTGAGTGTCTTTGGTTACAAGTTTTCAATAGGTCGACCAGTCCTTCAAGAAACACAAAACTGAGTTTTAAGATATCATGAAAACATCTTACCATTGTGATTTTATTGTGTTGTGATGGCAGGTTTATTTTTTGTGTTTGTTTTTTAACAGGGTAAGGAAAGCTTGGCAGCCTCCATAATTATTATTGAAATAACCATCAAATAAAATCTTTAAGCCTGGCTGAATATTCAATGGGCTGTGTTAAATCTGGAGTGCACAAAACAATCACACGGGGCAGAAGTCTGGAGAAATAAGCAGGGGTTTTTAGATAATTCTGCTGCAGCCATCCAAGGCAGCAATGTCCCAGTTTGACTTGGGACAGAGTCCATTCTACAGTATCTGTTTTGAAACTCAATGCCAGGCTACAAGTGAGAAAAGCAGAAGAAAATATGATTAAGTTCATGAGCCAAGGCAAGGAAATCCAGTATTAATAATATCACCACCTGCTAGTAAATCTCTATTTTATAGGTGAAGAAATACATTCCTACTTTAAAGTGTGTTTTTATATACCCTTGAGTGCCCAACTAGTTAAACTACCAAGGGAGCTCTACATGATTTAGAAGTTAATCCTTCAAATGGCTAACAATTGAATGCCTCAGCTGTTTGTAGTTTCCTACTGCTGGCTAATTTCATTTTTGTTTCATATGTTCAGTGGTAAGCTTTCATTGTTCGCTGACACTGAGGTTCTAAGTCTAGTTAATTTAGTTAAAGTGAGGCTGGGAATGTTCCATTTTCTTCCCACTACAACCAGACCTGGGAGAAATTGTAGTGAACACCCCACAAAGAAACTCAATGGGGGAGAAAATTCAGATTTTTAGAACCATCGAGTAAGGATGTAAATAAACATCTTTAAATGTGTTAAGGTATCTGAGATCCAATAATGTTTAATTTTTTACATTACCTCAGACTCAGAAATGACTTGTTTCTGGCCAAGTCATTTCTCTTTATTTCGGGTGGTTCTTCCCTCAAATCCATGGCTTGAAATTGTAGGAAAGGACAAACCCAACAGCCTTCATGTGCTTCTTACTACCAAAACCCCTGGATTCATCTTTGCGTCCACCGTCAATGTCTGTCAGAAAGAATGGATTTCCCCAAGACCTGCTACCTCCCTTCACTGTATCAGGGCTCCCTACGCTGCTTCTTTTCACTGCTCAAACACACAAGTCTCCTTTCCATATTTTTCCAATTACTTCCTTTTTCCTCTTCACCAAATAACCCCTCCTCATCCGTTTATCTCAACATAGGCATCCCTTGCTCAAGGCATCTTTGCTAACTTTACACTAAGTCCATTCCAGTGACCCCGTATTCTCTCTCCTGGGCACATAACTGCACACTTAATTCTTCATTGCACTAAACAATATTATAAGTAAATGATTACATTTGTTTTCTCATTAGAATCTAAAGCTCTGTGTAGTCCAAAGCAATATCTCTCGCATTCAGTTTCTTATGCTCCTGGGCCTAGCTCCTGAAATGCAGGATCCATGATCTCACCTGCAAAATGGAATAAAAAGGAATCCTGGTTTCTCAATGTTGCAGTTAGGATCAAATGATACAGGGGTGTCCAACCTTTTGGATTCTCAGGGCCACACTGCAAAAGAAGAGTTGTCTTGGGCCACACATTATATACACAAACACTAACAAAAACTGATGAGCAAAAAAAAAAGGTTTTAAGTAAATTTACAATTTTGTGTTGGGCCGCATTCATAGCCATCCTGGGCCACATATGGCCCACGAGTTGGACACCCCCAAAGGGTAGTATATATGTGAAAAACACTTTTTATGTATAAATGTTATAGACATTATTATTAATACCTAATGGTAGTGGCCGTTGTATCAATTTCTGACATATGGAAGCAATTTTTTTTTACTTGTTACAACTTTATTCTGGTTCAAATATATACATATTTTAAATCCATGTACATATCACCCAGTTTCAACAAGAACATTAGTCTGGTTTCAGGGAATTTAATATTTGCCTAATCTATGAGTATATATTAAAGACCCCTCATTGTCCCAATAACGTCCTTTTTAATCCACCAAGATCCCAAGATCTTCCACTTAGATTTAGTTATACTGTCTTTTTTTATTGTTTATTCTATTACAGTTGTCCCAATTTTTCCCTTTTCCCCCTCCGCCCAGCCCACCCCACTTGCCCAGTCAGTCCCGTCTCCACTGTCTACGTCCGTGCGTTGTTCATACATGTTCTTTGAATAATCCCTTCCCCTTCTTTCCACCACTCCCCCCTCCCTCTTCAGCTCCAACAGCTCTCAGTCTGTGCCGTGTTTCCACATCTCTGGTTTTATTTTTCTCATTAGTTTATTTTGTTCATTAGATTCCAGTTATAAGTGAGGTCATATGGGAGAAATTTCTTAAAAGGAATTTATCAAGTGATGACTATTCTGATCTTCTTTCATGTAAAAAGAGACAGCCACTAGCCTGGGAACAGCCCCGCAGCCTCCCTCATCCACCTCCAAGCCTCCCAAACACCCAGCCACCTAGGAATCTAATTTCAGACTTTCATAATTCTATCTTAAGGACCGTCTTGGTTGAGGTCAAAAAATATTTTTGGGCAACAACTGCAGTAGCATAATCAATAAAATATAGTTTAAAAAAAGCTCTTAGAGAACGAAACAAGGTTCTGTCTAGAGGAATTTACTCATGTATGCTAATAGTAGAGATGGACATAGAAGAGTCATTATCATTGTAGCCAAATTCTGTAACAGGAAGAGGCACAGAGTTCTCTCAGCTTATAAGGGAAGGGCACTGAACTGCATCTGGAGCCTCAGGAATTACTTCCTGGAGGAGATGGTGACTGAGCTGATTCTTAACAACTGAGCACGGCTCTGCAGATAAAGGTGGTAAGGGTGCTCCCAGCAGAACAAGCAGGATGAGCAAGACACAAATGTGTGAGGCGGAAGTCCAGATGGCCAGCTGGGTAGGCTGCTGGTAGAAGAGCAGAACAGAGTCTTTATCTACAATAGTTTAATATTCTAGCTGTTGCGTAGGAACTTCATTCTGAGATGCGGTTTTATCAGCCAAAAGTAGATTGCCAAATCCCAGCAAAATCAGCTATGAGTAATTTAAAATCAAAATCCCTACTCCATCAGACCTAATTTAGCATCAACGAAATGGAGCTGCTTTTAGAAAAGTTCTTCACTGCAATAATTTTTTTTCTAAAAAACCAATCATGCGAAAGTATGAAAAATGTACATTTCAATGCTTAACTAGGTCTTTTTCTTCTCCTACACAAACCTCCCCCTCCTTTTCTCCTCTCCAGCAATGCCCCCTTGCATTCATAAACTCTCTGTCCACAGAGATACACACATTTTTTCTAAAAGTCATTAATTTTTGAATTTGAGAAATATGAAATAGACAAAGTGGGTAATTTTTCACACTTAGAAGAATTTCCCCATTATGTTTTGACTTCTTTACTTACACAGCTGTAAGGAAATTAATGTAATTTACTTTTTCCATTAATTGGCTTCACAGATTTCCATGGGAGATGGTACCCAATCAAGTCAAACAAAACGGAAAATACCCATAGCGCTCATTTACCCCCATCCAAGAAGCTGGGGTCATTACAGGCTAATCCCCCAGAAGCTAGCCTTCCCAAGAAACCGATATGATATTAAAGCTCAGAGGGGTCAAACTTTCATACACGCTAAAGCATCCTCTTCTCCAAAAGTCATCCAAAACCACTTGGGAAAGAGAAGTTTCCCTTTAAATTTAAAAAAAAAAGTATCATTAGCCAAGCACACATGCCAGCGATGTAAAAGTTTATGTGATTACATCACTTGTCAAGTCAGTTCATTTTATGGAAGTTTGGAGTTGGAATAATTCTAGCTTATTGCAGAGCTCTTTTAACAAGAAGATGGGGCATTGGTAAGACAGTAAGTTGCAAACAATGCATTCCAGATTCCTCTACTCATGGTCATAAGAAAAGACCAGAGGAAAATTTTTTTTAATCCTGGAACCCTATGAGACCACATTTAAACTCTGAGGTCTCAGAAGCTCTTACTTTAACATTAGAAAGAAGTCCAAAGATTTGGATTTAGTTTTATGGGGGAAAAGCAAAAAGGGGGGGCTCTCTGATGACAGGGAAACCACAATCAGATCATCGAAGGTCCTCGTGACCAGCTATGAATTTATTCCTTTAATAACCCTGCCCTTCCTGTTGAAGCTCACTGCTGGCAGAATAACACCACTATGACTAACTAGTCGGTCTCTACCATGGAAGGAGGGATGTGGGGTGAGGTGTGGAGGGGCAGGGGAGGGCCCAGAGGGAAGAAAGTGTTATTGATGACACTGGCCCCCTCTACGCACATGGTATTGGTCCTATTCCTGGTCAGAGAAAGAAATTCTGAGGCTGTGTAAGCCCGGTAAGGCACAAAGGAAGAGAAACCTTGAGAATCCTAAAGGTCCTTCTACTACAGTGTAAGGGAAGAGGAACCTGGTATACCTATCACCCCAGACTGACACGCAACTACATATCACATTAGTTGTCCATTGGGGAACTTATTGCCAGAGAAAAATGTCCGTTTTAAACTTTTATTGATATATATTAAAATTGCTGAAGATGAGCTGAGGCCATTTTTTTTCTTCATTACAAAAAGGCAAGGCTAAAGTCCAGTATTTTTTTTTAACCTCTTCTATACTTTTTGCTTCAGCTTTTCTCTCGAAGTTTGCCTCAAAAATAGGACAGGTTCCATGTTTCCATGCCTCTGGTTCTACTTTGCACATTTGTTTGTTTTAGGTTCCTCTTGTAAGTGAGATCATATGGTATTTGCCTTTCTCCACCTGGCTTAGGAAACAATGAACAGACTGACAGTGACCAGAGCAGGGAGCAGGATCATGGGGGAGGGGGAAGAAGGGGAAGGGTCTAGTCAAGGAACACGTATAAATGACCCATGGACATGAACAACAGGGTGGGGACTGACTGAGGGACTGGGGGTGGGCGGGGCAGGTGAGAGCAACGGAGGAAAATTGGGATGACTGTAATAGAACAACTATAAAAAAGAAATTTAAAAAATTTAAAAAATAAATAAAAGCCCAGACAAAAAATAGAACAGGTCCTTGCTTTAAATTCCAGGCTCCTATTCTGTCCAACCTACATCTAGCAAGATTTCAATAAATATATTTAAATAGAAGCAGATGTACCAATTAAGCAGGTAATGGAGAACACTGATAAAACCAGATAAAACTTCTCAGAAAAGTCATGAGTTCTTTGGGCTCAATATCCAGGAATCCATCAAGGAGGAAAGTGCTATCCCAGCTGAGCAATAATTATTCTTTCTTAGATTTCTACGCTCCTGCAGTTCTGCAGCAGAGCATCCAAGTACTCCAGGTTACCCATGCTCCTTTTTGTGTGCCTCTAATTTCTGTTCTTCCTATCCTCCCAGCTCCCGATCAGAATACCTGAAATCACATTTTTATAATCATTTAGGTGAACAAAGCAGTTCAGTGTCTTTTTTATTCCCCTCTTTTGTTTCTTTTCCCTTTTCTATTTGCATCATTTACTCTGTTTAATGGTTTTCCTATTTAATTCACATCCTCGTGCTTTTACCTATGGCCCTGGCTGGAGCGAGCACGTTTCATTGTCTCGTACCAGGGACTTTTGGTTCAACACGGTCAGCTGCGTGGACTTGGGCTGGACGTCCTGTGGTCTGGAAGGAAAGAAATCAATACGACAAAAACCTGCCACGACTGCCTGTGGAAGGGTTTTAATAGTTTTTCTCTCCTCATTCAAGAGAGTAGATCACTCAGTGGTGTTCATAACACTGTGTAAGAAAATAATAATATAAGCCATAAAGTTTATTTTATTAAATTGCTTGATTTATTTGGAATCCTACTCCTTTTTTTTAAAAACAACAAAATTTCATGGGCAAGGTCAGTGATAATGACTGTTATGATGAAAAATGTCACATTTGCTAGTATACGAATCAAAATATTTACTGGGCCCCTCTTTTGTGACTGGTAGCTATTGATATACAAGACAGGGAAAAAGTAGGTTTACAGTTGTGAGTGCAATACACAGACTTTATTCTTGTATTATTATTATTAATTATGACATTATTCTCCATATGAAAACTATAAACCCCATTCTGCCCACCCTATATATAGACACCACCCAGATAATATGCCATAGCTGTCGAAATTTTAAAATCAATGATGAAACTTAGGGAAGAGTTTATTAAGTCCAATGGTTACTGGTTTCCAAAATGAGGTCCACAGTAGTGGTTCCAAACCTGCATGAGAATCAGAATAATCTTGGGAGATTCTTAACACATTGCACACCACATAGAAATCTCTAAGACATATGCCGGGGATCACATGTTTTGGGGCAAACTTGAAGATGAAGACTATTCAAATGACCAAAATACAATGTAACTGCAATGCTTTATGGGTTCGTGTAATTATATAGTTTTTCGTAGATTGACCTGCATGGTTTCCACCAATGAGATCGCTTCATTTGATGTGGACAAGACAGTGTGTTGACATCTAAGGTCCATAACAGATGGCGCGCAAAACACGAGAAAACTCGTGAGTGGTCCTTAAGTTGAATGCAGAATCCCGGTTTCAACCCAAGCCTTATGAATAAGACTGTCTGGAAATAGACTTAAGAATTTGTATTTTCATCTTGTCACTTGCAACAACATGGATGGACCTAGAGAATATTGTGCTAAGTGAAATAAGTCAGACAGAAAAAGACAAATACCATATGATTTCACTTATATGTGGAATCTAAAGAACAAAATAAACAAACAAACAGGATAGAAACACATCAATACAGAGAATACACTGATGGTTGCAAGAGGGGAGTTTGGGGGGCTGATAAAAATGGCGAAGGGATTCAAAACTACAAATTGGTTCTTACAGAAAGTCACAGGGATGTAAAGTACAGCATAGTGGTACAGTCAGTATACTGTAATAACTGTGTACGGTGCCAGGTGGATATGGGAAATATTGGAAAGAACACTTTGTCAAGTATATGATTGTCTACCTGCTGTGCTATACACTTGAAAGTAATACAAAATAACATTAAATGCAAACTGTAATTTTAAAATAAAAATTTTTTTAATTGTATTTTCAAAATTTCCCTGGTGATCAGAGCGATCAGCTTATCTGCAAGTTACTGATCTATCTGGCCTTTGTTTTAATCCACAGGCTGACCAAAAACACAAGACCAGATATGGGAAGTTCTTGGCCACTGAAATAAGAGAAAAGTGAGACCATTCTCTCAAATGTTTCAAAGCTGGAAATTCTCCAACACAGACTTGAGAACACCAAGCAGTCACTGCCTTTCTGTTTTCCTACATGTTAGGGGAGGAAAGCATATGTTTGCACCCCTAGAAACTATTGATTTGGGATAAAAGAAAGGGAAGTCAATTATAGACTTGGCAAAAAAGAAAGAATAAGGAATACAAAACAATATTTAATGGAATCCCCAGGAAAGTTCTCAGAGAGAGGGGACACCTTTGCATCCCTCCTCCCTTTTCCCTGGATGCACAGCTCGACGTGACAGGCCAGTCAGCAGCTGAGACGGAAGTGGGTCTGGTTTGAGAATGCCGATGATCCCGTCAAACAACCCCCTTGGTCGCAAATGCCCCTCATTCACGTGAATTTCTCTCGTAGTGGCATATGGAGGGGGTCGTTTAAAGAGACCTTGTGGAAAGATCTACATCAAGAGTGGTTTGAAAACAATCACCCCAGAAAGACAACGGACTAAAATCAGTCTAGAGCAGGAAAAAAACAAAACAAGACAAAACACAACTCCACTGCAACTTTTGGTATCTTTTTCATCATTGTTCCCTGAAGTCCAATCTAACCTTCATACTAGCCATCCGCATCAGTTTTCTTTTCCAATACATGGGTATTTGATACAGATGTCAGTCAGTCTGTTCTTATAACCTACATTCAATATTTCTTGAAGACAGAATGATAACCCAAAACCTTGGGTTGATGGCACAGTTTCATTTCAATCACTTAATTTTTTTAATTACTTTATTGTCGTTCAATTACAGCTGTCTGCAGCCTCTCCCCTCCCCTCCCCTTCCCTCAGCCCCTCCAAACCCACCTCCCTCCCCTTCTTCCACCCTCCCCCTTGGTTCTGTCCATGTGTCCTCTAT
>PVJI01007890.1:0-32500 GCA_004026765.1 Micronycteris hirsuta | reverse complement strand
AGCCACAGATAGGGTGTGTGTGTGTGTGAGAGAGAGAGAGAGGTGGGGGCAGGGGGACAGGAGGGAAAGGCAGGAATTTAGGAGAGGTATTACAAGCAGAGGTAACACCCTAAGAAGGAAAGGAGTTTGGAGTGTTGGTGGAATGAATGAAGCCAGTGTGGCTAGCATGCAGCCAATGTGCAGCGGGGGTAGGGGGGATGACGACCTGGTGGGCCAAGAAAAATGGTCACCCTCCTAAAGGCTGTGACCTTCTCATATCTCCTCAGTTGGAGAAAGCACTGCAGGTAAAGCAGAGAAGACATGGACCCTGTGTCTGAGCAACGAGGACAAGGTGGTGAGTGACACGTCTCATTTTGAGATCTTCTCTCACCTCCAAAGGAAAACTCTTCCTGATTCTATGGAAAAAATTTGGAAAGCCGGCACATTTGATGATACACCCACTAAAAATCATTTCACCCTAACACTTCCTAAATTTTCAGGGCCTTCTCTTATCGGGACTTCCAGAGCTCTTCCCATGGGGCGAGGCAGCAGGCATACCTGAGCCCACAATGGAGTATGTGCCAGGTGCATTCTTAAATATCTTATTTTAATTCTCACAAAATGTTAACAGAAATACCTGTTTTTTTAAAAATAAGAAAACAGTATAAATAAATTGTTCAGTATCAGAAAACTACCAAGAGGCCTGAATCCCAGCCCGTCTGACTGCAAAGTCTGCATACTTCCACAGTAAAGCCTTTCCTCATTGATCCACCCTCCAGTCAAAATGCAGCCATTGTTTTAAACAGCTGGTATGAGAAAATATGGTGATGGTTGTATGTAGGTTGCCACTGAAATGTGAAAAATTCCAATTGAATTATGTTCTTCAGGTAAGCAACTGCCTCCCCCTCCTTTTGTTTTTGTTGCAAGTGTTTCTTTGTCATAGATACTATTCCATGAATATCTTCCATCCTAACCTCCACGCAAAACTACTGATCTTCCCCCTCTGGCTTGCCTTCAACATGACGATCTGAACTCTTTCGGGACTATTGGAACACTTCTCAGGAGGAGGGAAGATTCTTTATCTTCCAGAGAGGATGGTTCGAAGGTAGACTCCGATGGCCTGCTGGCCCCTTTCAGTGTGTCCCTTCCATGCCGGCCCTCACCCCCACCTACTCTCAGCCCATGAACATGCCCTACCGTCCCCACTGCTACGCCCTTCTTCTCCACGCCCTTTCCACTCCCTTTCTCATCTTTTCAGTCACTTCACCCACACCTCTCCGGCTTTATATAAATAAGCTGGCCTTCCATTGGCATCACTGGACATTTTTCTTCCACCAGCCCCGTCCTGGAACCTTCAGCGTTTCTCTGCTATGCTTGTCTGTGCTGGTTTTTGCCAGGACTACTGTTCACCAAAGAGATACGTGGTCTTTGTTTTTCTAAAAGAGAGGAAGGAAAACAGGCTGTTTCTGAGACACAGGCAGGAAGCCTATACTTTCCAGGAGCCGGCTTATGGAAAGAAGGGCTGGTATTTGTGTGGGGGGTTTTTTAGTGCTGGTGGGTGCAAAATGTTAATGACCAAACCTTGAAAGACTGCCTCTGTCTCGGTATTTCTCTTTTTATTGCGGGAGGAGGATTTTACTTGGTATTTTTGTTGTTTTGTTTTTGTTCTTGCTGTCCTCATTAACAACACATAGTACACATTATTAAAAGATTTTTCTTCATAAATTAACAACAAAAACAAATACATATATGTTATGACCAGGAAAAGCAATTTATGAAAATAAGCAAATTCTATCTCCCCCCAAAATATTACCCTCATATGACAAACATAAGTTAAAAAAAGTTGAGAGCTTAAAAGCTGAACACAAATCTATTAATATGCTGATTGTTCATGAGTATTAGCCAATTCATGACCTTCAGCTATATATCTTGGCATGTTATTTTATACTGGGTATTATAAATGATTCTGAGATAATGTTGAGATTAGTTATCAAAAAAATTGTTCTCAATCTGTAGAATACCATTTGTCTAATCTAAAAATTTGATGCTATATTATCCCAATGGAAAATTAATATATATATAATTTATATATTGTTAATGTGTTATTTAATTACGTTATGTACAATATAATATTTACATTATGACACAATGTTCACACATATGTCCTCAATGTCTTTCACTACCTTTTTTGATGTCTCCCTAAGTAGACCAATCTCCTATTTCTATCAAGAGAACGTGCGCATTACTGTAATGAATACTGCGTTATGACATGTAGACTTTCCACCTAAATTTACATGGATAAAGCAGGTTTCATTCTTAACTACGTAAAAGTCAACCTTCTAATACCGTATCTCAAAGACTTACCTCAACTGTCAGTCCCATGAGGTGTTCGATTGTTTTGTTATTGTGGTTTTGGGGGGAGAAGAAATGTACAGTTCTTGAGATCACATTCTGAACATTCTGAATAGGGAATTTATAGACTAAAGGGAATATGTTCTCTCTCTTTCTGGAAATTCAACCTTAATACTTCATACCTACATGTCAAGTGCTTCATTACATTTTCAGTCACTGCAAAGTAAAAGTTTCTCTTACCTCCATCACTATTTTATTCCCAAAGAGAAGAAAAAAGAAACCCTGAGACACAAAGGATCCAAATCTCACAGCCTGAACTTCTCCCCACAGTATGGGCTGCTTACAAAGGAAGCTCTCAGAGAGAAACTAAGATGCACTAGGGGGTTCTATTCACCAGTGTCATTCACCACCGGGAGGAGCCTTGCGGGACTCTCACACAGGAGAGTTTCGCCTCTCCGCTAACACGAAGAACTCATTCATCGAGGTCAGTGCCGCTTGTCTCCTTGGCAGTTCATATTACTAAAAAAGCATTAGCTGAACTGAAAAGAAGAATTCATATTAACTTGCTCTGGGAAGACTCTGATTTCTTATTTCTGGTGAGTAACACTGTGATATTTTGCATATTTTAGCTGTTGAACCCAAAACGTTTAAATGGATAGGCCTTTTATGTCTGCAGCCATGGACCAGGGACTTGCCAATATTTCTAATGGAAGTCTCCAAATGTACACAACAATATGTATATCGACGTCTTGTTTCAATGAATATCAAGATTAATTGTCCCTGTAAAGGTAAATAAATATTGACAGAGGTTTCACTTTGGTCCATATTTTCCTCTTAGGTCAATAAATCTTGGTATTTACCTCAGCTGAAGTCAATATCAAATGATTATTAATTCATGGTATACTCGACTAGCAGCCAAAACTACAACTTAACATATGGAAACATAGTCCTGCAGACAAATTTACGTTCAAAATAAATACATGAAGTGAAAAATCACTGAATGTCCCATATATGTAATAGAAGTAAAAGTATAACCTACAATCACCAGAAATATGAAAGAATCCAGCATTATTCTATTATATTTGGATTTGTCAATACACAGAAAGTGATTTCTTTTATCTTATAGTCTGACATTTTGCTTCTTTGCCTATAAATTGATTCCTGCCTGTACATACTAGTGAGTTTTGTAAATTGATAAATGTCTATATGAGAAAAAAAAGAAGAAGGACACAGAAAGGAGAACAAAAAATTTTAAAAGAAAGAGAAATTAAAGGCAGAAAAAATAGAGAAGGACCAAAGAAAAAAATCAGTAAGATAAATTGAGAGACATAAAAAAAAATAAGGAGGGAGAAGAAGGTAATGGAATCAAGGAGAAAAAAATTAAATATTACCATTGATTAGCTGTGTATTTTCATAAATTTCAGCAAAAAGATATTTATTTCTTTTCAATATTCTTCTCCACTTAAAAAGATGCTGCTACCCAACTCCAATGACTTAAACATCATAAATATTCTAGTTTTTCATCAAGATCTAAAATGCAAAAATCTATTAACTTATATAAATAACTCAAAGAAAATTTAGAGCAAATATTTTTACACAGTAAATTTAAGACAAGTTCATTAAAGTTTTTAGAGAGTGAGTCATCTCAGCTTTTAATGGAAATAATCATTAACTATTACTAATAGGTGGGTGGTCCATATGAAATTATGGCATTTTTAAATTTCCTATGAAGGCACACTAACATCTGAAAACAGGCTGCTTAAAAGAAATTGCTTATCAACACTAGAAATTGACAAGCATATCAAAAGAGTTGTTGATCTTTATAGTGTTCTAGCCCATATATATATATTGTAGTAAAGCAAGCAGGCACCAAGTAAGACTAAAAACATTCCCTATTTGATATTACCCAGGAAGGCTCTGCTCATTAACTGGGCTTTGAGTCCACATCCCTGGAGCACTATATGTCCGATCTTCATTGCTGCCCTTTTATTTATTTTCTTTTGTTTATTTAATCTTTATTGTATTTTTCCCATTACCATTTAGTCTGCTTATATCCCCCTCCCCAGCAATCTCCACCCTGTCGTCCATGTCCATGAGTAGCCAGAACATTCTGATTAGTGTTTATATTAACTGGGTACTTGACATTCAATTAAATATTTTTAAATTCAAATTTACCTTAAACATTATATATTTTCTAAGAATTATGAGCCATTCATTGGTTTAAATTTACCATCCAAAAATAAGTGATGGTAACTTAGAGGAGTGGGTCACAGTAAAACATCTCTAGATCAAACACACTCCTTCAAATCACTAGGAGGATTTTGGAGGTGAGAGGAAACTTGGAGATCATCTCATCTAACAAATTCACCCGAAAAAGAGGAAAACCAAAGCAAGAAAGAAGATACTCAGTGAATCAGTTACAGAGGCAAAATGAAAATCCAGTTCTCCTACTTTATTAAAAAGACAGTTTTTCAGATTTACTTCCTTTGCTTTTCAAAACCTCTCAAAAGGCAATCTGTCAATGAAATGTACAATATTACAAATATATAATATTTTGCTAATATCCCCAAACAGAAATGACTTTCAAGACTTTAAAACAAGTAAGATTTTCAACTGAAGCATAGGTTTTACACAAACACACACACACACACACACACACAAGTAAACACAATGCCAGAGATACTACAAAGTTTGACGCAGTTTTAGGTGTGGAAATATGAAGAGCCTAGGAATACAAAATGATAAATTCCACCTATGCTATTTTAATTACTTTTAAAAGCAAGCAAAGAAACTAACAAACAATAATAAAAACTAGATGATATTGAACTTAAGCTTAAAAATTCTGTAGGAGGCTTACTTTGTCTTAAATAACACTAAAAGTTAACCAAGGAGAGGAGAGTAGTTAATGATGAAACAGCATGTGCAAACAGCATGGACACAAGATAGCTCCTAATATATTCCAGAAATTTCAAGTTCTTTAGTTCAAACATAAAGTGTCAAAGAAACGTGAGAGTTGAGGTTGGAAAAGACAAACCACAGGTCAGACCTTCCCAAGTGGTTGGAGTTCGTTCTGCAGCTTCATTGTCAACCATGGACAGATTAATATGACCAGAGTCTCCTTTTAGAAAAATTATTTGACATTAGTGTTGACGGTATGTAGAAGAAAATTACCTTCAATACATAAGTATCTGTTGAAAACATTTTTTGATCTTCCTGGAGAGAAAAGAAAACACCTGGATAACTAACAGAAGAAATAAGCTATCTCTTGGGATTTAGGCTTGGAACAAAGAATGAGGAATAGGCTTACGAGGTCAAATATAAATTCAGTCTGGAATTCCAAAACTGCAGAAACAAATGCAAAACTTCTCCAAAGAAACATAATCTAAATGTAAGCTCCACAAGATTTCCTCAGACAAAGTCTTGTGAAATTAGGTCATAGCCCCAAATTATAAAGCATACAAAGAAATACTGCCTCAGGAGAGAGAATGAGCAGACACAAGGAACTTTAAGATTACATCACCAGTAGACCAATGAAATGATCTGACAGAGACTATAGAGTAAATTTCTTTAATAATTAAAAAGGTGAGCCTGGCTGGTGTAGCTCAGTGGATTGAGCGCGGGCTGGGAACCAGAGGGTCCCAGTTCGATTCCCAGTCAGGGCACATGCCTGGGTTGCAGGCCAGGTCCCCAGTGAGGGCCATGTGAGAGGCAACCATACATTGCTGTTTCTCCCTCACTTTCTCCCTCCCTTCTCCTCTCTCTAAAAATAAATAAATAAAATATTTTTTAAAAAAAGGTGAAATAAGAATAAAACCAAAAGAAGGCAATACAATTTCTAATTACAGACTTTTAAGAATCAAACAGAATTTCTTGATTTTGAATATGTAGCTACTATAAAGAAAATATCAATAAATAACCTAAGCAGCAGACTGGAAAAAACTATAGAGAACAGAATGAAATACAATACAATATAGATCTGAGGAAATTTCCCAAAATGAATTATAGAGTTGAAGAGAAAAATATATAAGAAAAATTAAGTGATACCAAGGTTAGAATAAAATGGCCCGAAATAGGACTAGGAATTCCAAAGGGGTTTAAAAGATATTTGAAGAGAACTCCCACAATTCATAAAAGACATGAACTTTCAGGTTCAAGAATCACTAGCAAGTAGAAAAAAATAAAACAATTCCATATCACACACATTGTAGTAAAACCATAGAACACCAAAGGCAAAGAGAAGCAATTAGAGAAAAGTCAAAAAGCAGATGATTACAAAGGAACTACAATAAACTGCCAACCTTGAATTGTATGGTCTGAAATACTATTATTTAAAAATAAGAATAAAGACATTTTCACAGACAAAGGCAAAAAGAGTTTACTACTTATAAGACATTGCTAAAAATATTAA
This sequence comes from Micronycteris hirsuta, assembly GCA_004026765.1. Classification (NCBI taxonomy): domain Eukaryota; kingdom Metazoa; phylum Chordata; class Mammalia; order Chiroptera; family Phyllostomidae; genus Micronycteris; species Micronycteris hirsuta. The sequence continues at coordinate 25,761 of PVJI01007890.1, read as the reverse complement.
GAATATACTTCATGAAAACTTGTACCCAAGAAGAAGGAATAGGATACAAGAAGCAATGGTGAAAAAATAAACAGGCAAATAATATGTATAAAACTAATTATCAGTAATTGCATCAATAAGTGACTCATTCGAAGGTAGTAAGTAGGAGGTAGAACTAAAATCCTGGGCAACAAGTAGTAAGTAAGTTGGGGGAAGGAAAGCCAATCTGAATTAATGTGTTTCTCACACATTTCAGAAAAACAGTCAATATTGTTTAACTGAGACTTTGTTAAATATGCCCGTTAAATGTTTACTAGTGGCTATTAAAACAAAACAGAATATAGTAGAGAAAAAAGAAAAAATAAAGAAAAGACAGCCAATTCTACAGAGAGAAAAAAAGGTGGAGAAAGGAGGACCCATTTTTCAATTTTTTGAGGTATTTTCATACTGCTTTCCACAGTGGCTGCACCAGTCTGCATTCCCACCAACAGTGCAAAAGGGCTCCGCTCTCCAGCACTTGTTCCCTGTTGATTTATTGATGATGGCCATTCTGACAGATGTGAGATGGTATCTCAATGTGCTTTTAATTTGCATTTTTCTGATGATCAATGATGTTGAGCATCTTTTCATATTGCTTTTGGCCATCTGTATGTCCTCTCTGGAGAAGTGTCTGTTCAGGTGCTTTGCCCATGTTTTAATTGGGTTGTTTGTTTGCTTTTTAGTGTTGAGTTTGTAAATACTCTATAAATTTTGGATATTAACCCCTAATCGGATAAATCAGCAAATATGTTCTCCTATTCAGTGGGTTGTTTTTTTTGTTGATGATTTCCTTTGCTGTGTAAATACTTTTTAGTTTGATGCAGTCCCATTTGTTTATTTTTGCTTTTGTTTTCCTTGCCTGGGGAGAATATCCAATAAAATATTTCTATGAGCAATGTCTGAGATTTTGCTGCCTATGTTTTCTTCTAGCATTTTTATAGTTTCGGATCTAATATTTAAGTCTTTAATCCACTTTGAATTTTTTTTATTGTGTTGTGTAAGAAGGTGGTCTTGTTTCATTTTCTTGCACATATCTGTCCAATTTTCCTAACACCATTTATTGAATAAGCTATCTTTAGCCCATTGTAGGTGTTTGCTTCCTCTGTCAAATATTAATTGACTATAAAAGTGTGGATCTATTCTGGGCTCTCTATTCTGCTGCATTGATCTATGCATCTGTTTTTATGCCAATACCATGCTGTTTTGATTACTATCGTCTTGTAGTATGGTTTGATATTAGGTAGTGTGGCTCCTCCAATTTTGTTCTTTCTCAGAATCATTATTGCTATGTGGGGCCTTTTGTGGTTCCATATAAATTTTTGAAATTCTTGTTCCAGTTCTGTGAAGTATGTCATTGGGATCTTGATAAGAATTGCATTGAATCTATAGATTGCTTTGGTAGTATGGACATTTTAGTGATGTTGACCCAGTGTCCCCACTGCTGGAAATATATCTGAAGGAACCCAAAACACTAATTCAAAAGAGCATAAGCACTCCTATGTTCATGGCAGCATTATTTACAATCACCAAGATCTGAAGCAGCCCAAGTGTCCATCAACAGATGAGTGGATAAAACAACTCTGGAACATTTACACGATGGAATACTATTCAGCCATAAAAAAAGAAGAAAATTTACCCTTTGCAGCAGTATGGATGAACCTGGAGAACATTATGCTAAGTGAAATAAGCCAGTCAGAAAAAATCAAATACCACATGATTTCACTCATACGTGGAATCTAAGGAACAAACTGAACTAACAAGGAGAGTAGAGACAGACTCATAGATGGAGAGCAGGATGACAGCTCTTGGTGGGGGAAGCGGGGCTGTTTAGAGGGTGGAGGGATTGAGCAAAAAGGAGAAAGGACTCATGGACATGGCCAACAGTGTGGTGATTGCTGGGGGAGGGAAGTATAAGGGGACTAAAAGGTAATGTAAAAAAATACAATAAAGATTTTTAAAATTCAAAATAAAAAGATAGATAAAAATTAAGTAGGAGTTAAAAAGAAAGAAACTAAGAGCAGGGCAAACAGAAACTATGGTGAGAGAATAAATCTAAACAGGTCTCTGATCACAATAAATATAAGTGGACTAGAAGAAAGAGAATGATGGATTTTAAGAAACAAAACTCTATATTGGATTTTATATTTGTTCAGGAGAGATACATGCAAAAATATCCTTAAACAGTTTGGAAGTAGATGAAAAAATAACCAAAAGAAAGCTGGAGTAGCTATACAAATATGAACAAACTAGACATCAATTTAAAAAATCACTATTGCCTTATTTTTGTAAAATGACACAAGGAAAACAATATTGAGAAGATACTGTATTTTGGATTTGTATATACCTAATATATTTTCAGATATATTGGGATAACATTGGTTAATAACATTATACTAATTTCAGGTGTAGCACTTTATAACATATCTGTATACTCTACTGTGCGCTCACCACCCAAAGTCTAGTTTCCTTTCATCACCTTGTATTGACCCTCTTTACCTTTCCTTCTCCCTGACTCCCCCTCTCTCTAGTAACCACCATTCTGTTGTCTGTCCCTATGAAATTTTTTGTTACTTTTTTATGTTGTTTTTTGTTTTATATTCTAAATATGAGTGAAATCATATGGTTCTGTCCTTTTCCATCTGACTTATTTGACTTGGCATAATACTCTCAATGTAGGTACATAATATCTCTATCCTCCAAAAAATAACTTGACAAGTTCACAGTTATAATGGCAAATTTTAACACACCTCTCTTAGTAACTAATAGAAGACCCTAAATTAATAGGAACACATAAGATTTGAATAACATAATTATCAAGTTTAATCTAATGAACATATATAAAAGCCTGTACCCAAAAATTATTTTTCCAGCCCATATGAAGCATTTATGAAATTTGCCACATTTAACCACTAAAAGCACAGCACGATAAAAATCAGCAACAAAAATATAACAAAAGTCATATGTTCAGAAATTTTAAAGCATATTAAATAATATGTGGGTCAAAGAGAAATCATGGAAATTATAAAATATTTTAAACTAAATAATATTGAGAACATTATATATCAAAACTTGTGGAAAGCAGCTAAACCAATATTAGAGGAAATTTATAGTCTTAAATGTTTATATTAGAAATGAAGCAAAATGAAAACCAATGAATAAAGAATCTAATAAAAAAAATGTTAAAGACCAACAGAATAAAAATAGTTTTTTTAAAGAAAAGGGAAAACACTTATAAAACTAATGAAACAGGCAAAATCTTGGCATTTGGATTAATAAAAAAGAAAATTGCATAAATGAAAACATCAGTAATTTAAAGGGAGACATAAAGAAACAAGAGATTTTTAATGCTTAAGAGAATACTAGAAATAAATTTACGCCAATAAATTCAAAAACCTAGACCAAAGAGTCATTTCCTATAAAAATAAAAACACCTAAAATTGACTCAAGAAGAAAGAGCACATCTGAATATAACCATTAAAAATTTAAATGTATGTAAGTAATTGATTTGAATGCAATATGTAACTGATTTCCAAAATACAGCAACCTTGTATTAACAAACCTTCAAGTAACCAGTAAACCCATTTCATGGAAACTATTTCAGAGAACAGATGGAGAAAGTGCCAAGTTAAATCAATGCAATAAAAATATAATAGGATTATTTCTAAAATTTGAAAAGATTAACCTAAAATTCATGTGGAAGAACAAGTGACTAAGACAATTGTGATGATTAAGGAAATGTTTGCCTTACACATATCAAGACTTAATACAAAGCTATGGCAGTTAAACACTTAGTGTTAGTGAAAGCAGGGTAAAGAAAGAGACCCCAATGGTTGCAAGAGAGATCCTGGAAACAGACCTACACATTTGTGCGGACCTGGTAGATGACAGAGGTGGCCTCTTAAATGGCTGGAGGAAAAAAGAATTGTTTAATAAATAGAGCCAGAAAACATAGCTAGCCATACAAAAACGATAAAATTTGAGGTCTACCTGGTACCCAGATACAAAAATATATGCATATAATGTATATACAGTGTGTATAGCCCAGAAACTCAATCACTGCTATTGGGAGTGTAAAAGGTACAATTGCAATCACAAATTGAGATTACCTGGCAAAGCTTAAGATGCATATAAACCATGATGTGAAATTTTCCTTTTTAGGTATTTACCCTAAAAAAATTCTCACACATGTGCACAGGCAACCCCAAAGAGACGCTCAGTGCAGCCTCGTGCGTGACTGCAGAAAAGCAGAAGCAACCCAGTTCTTCCCAAGAACAGGAACAAGTTCGGCTGTGGGGTGTTCACAGGATGGAGCGTTCTGTGGCTGGTGAACCAATCTGTTGAACCCTTATTGGCCCGGATTATCTCAAATACAAAATGTCAAGTGGAAAAAGCAGATTTAAGAATGACGTGTGTAGTATGATATCAGTTACATACACTTTAAAACATACTCCAAAATCACGTAATGGTTTGTGGTAGGGCACGTGCAGTCAGCATACAAACAAGACACAGAAATACTTCGCACCAGCCCTGGGGTACCAGAGGAGAGGAGGGGACCTCAGACTGCACCCTTAATGTTTTATTTCTTTCTATTGTTTTTTAAGAGAGTTTGTTGCACAAATGTGCAAAATGTTAATATCTGGGTATATAGATATTTTATCCTATTCTTTTTAATATGCCTAAAACATACACAATTAAAAATAAGATGAATTATAAGAGGGTATAACATGAAAAAGGAGACATATTTCCATTTAAAAATCCTGCCCACAGAGGGTTTCCTGGACTCAGGCCTCACTGCTCCCCGCCAGGGAAGCAACCGAACCAAAGAACATGGCTTTTCTCCAGGTCTCATGGATACAGACTCGGAATAAGGCTGTAATAAGCCCCTACTGTGGTGACTTCCAGACCAAGTTTCAATTATCAATCATTTAAATAAATAAATTTTATTCATATAGATATACGTACACAACTTAATTTCCCAAAAGAAAAAGCATTACAACACAGAAAAATTAAGAACCATCTGTCAGAAGTAACAAGTCTTTGAAATGAAATCAATTTATCTTCATGGACAATCCCATCCTTTGCATCTTCCTCATGGGCCTCAAACAGTGAAAGCTTCCTAAGAGACTGGGAAGAGACCCCACACCCTTAGGGGACCTCTCGTCTCAGTAAACACTCAGCACTCAGTTCCCAGCCAGAGTCGAGATGACCGACAAAACTCACATTATGATAAGACTTCTGTAGAAACCTCAAGTAGATTTCAGGGATTACGTGATAAATTTTGCATTTCCTTCTTCAATTCTTCTAGGTTCACAATCCAGTGAGAAACAAAAACTAAGTATATAGTACTGTATGAATCTCATCACATTTACCTATTGTCAATTACAGAAAGTTATTTAGTGTGCTGGTTTAAGAATTCATTTAATTCTACCTGATTTTGCTATACTTTGCCTTATTTGTTTTTGTTTAAGTCAGTACAACATGCTCAGAGTGTATTCAAATATTAGAAACACACTTTCATTTGGGACTAGTATCTTTAAAAAATAAATACATTTTCATCTTTCCAACTTTGGCTACTAATATTGTCTTCAATTCCCCTCAGTACAGACATGCTTTCAGTTTCCTGGGGTCAGTGACATGACCCCACTGACTTTGAAGAGTTTGAAAGGAAGAGTTAATGCACAACGTTGAAAATACATATGCAGCTGGCAGCTTAGACCTTGCAGCCAAGTGGTGGTGAGAGGAAGTTGGGAGGTAAGAAGGAATTAGCTCTTTATGAAAAGCAAAACACAGCTTAGTCAATTCAGTGACATCAGTCAAATCAACTACGTGACAGCACAACCTGCTGATTAAATGGGTCACTTTTCCATTCACTCGTGTGCCCAATTCCAATGTCATAGAGCTTTAGCCATTCTCAGGACTTGTCATCCACAGAAGATCATTCTAGGATTTCCGCCCAAGAATCACATATAAAGATCTCTGCCTTCAATATATTTTCAATGTAAGTAGGAAATATAAACTAACTAAGCACAGAGTCACAAAATGATCTAAAACATCAAGTTAAATATAGCAATTTAAACATACCTGTTCAATACTACCATTATACAATACTACCTATTATACTACTATTATTGGAGAAATAATAGTAAACAGCGTAACCAGTGAAATTAATATTTAGAAACAAAAGCATACCTAGCTCCTCATATTTAAAAGAATAGAACACTACAGTTAAAACAATGTTCAATCTTTCAGTTCAATCATTGAAACTTCTGTGACACATATTTAAGGCACTAGATTCTATCATCTTTCTTTTGCCCCAACCATAGTATGCAATTCATTCATTTGCTCAAAAAAATTTTGGGTACTGCACAGTATCGAGCACTGGTCTTCAAACACAGAGCTCCCAGGTAAGTCCTGGTTATGGTTTATTTGATCAAGTACCATGCCTTATAAAACATGATAAGAAATATCTGTGAAACACCATGTCATTTTATTTTCCTCATCTTTGAAATGAATAATTGAACTTTCAATCTCTGACAATGGTGCTGAGTGTGCTTCTCCCTCCTCCGACAGCACCCGGGGCCCCCACTGGGATCACAGCCACAGAGCTGCCTCCTTCACTTTGAGCGTCCCCTAGAATCTGAGGGTGAGCATTCCCTCTGCTCTGAAAAGTGTAACATGCTCTAAAAAAATACACGTCCTGGGTATGCACCTCAGAATGAAAATGATTTAATCTGTAGTAACATTGGACTGTGAAACAGGAGCAGCCCTGACATTTTATGAATAGGGAAATGAGAGAGCGTGTTAAAGAAGGCTTGACAGCAAGAATGAAAGAATGAAGATTCAACTTAAGCTGTTGAAAGCCTAACAAGATAAAGACAGGCAGGAAAGTCTCCTTAAATGTGATGAAATAAGGCCTGAAGGGATGGAACGATAGAGAGATTGACGAGTATGCACTTTGAAACAGAAGACGAATGTGTTCAACCTGACAGTAACATGTGGTTAAATTAATCAAAGTACCCGGAGCCTTAAACAGTAGGAAAGAATACAAATTTATGCAACAATCATCTTTGATGATAGGTGTGAAATTTGAGCTAGACCAAAGAGGTGGAGTTTTTGAAAGAATGTAATTGTTATGATTACACAGCATTTTTGTAACATGGAAACCTGACTACTGACCATGTCAGGATCTCGCCTGCCAGTTATAAAAACGGACACGGGGATGTAAAGTACAGCATAGGGAACACAGTCAGCACTACTGGGATAACTATGCCGGGTGTCAGATACATACTACCCTTACTGGGGGGATCGCTTCGCAATATAAATGTAAATCACTATGATATACAGTGACTAGATATAAATGTCTAATCACTATGTTGTAGAGCTAAAACTAATATAAGACTGTATGTCAACTGTAATTAAAAAGTAAATTTTATTTTTTATTATATTTTATCGATTATGTTATTACAGTTGTAAAAAAATAATTTTAAAGAATACTAATATTAATAAAATGTAAAACAGGAAACTAATAGCAGTTCTTATTACCCAAAGGGAATATTTAATTTTAAGTAATTTTGTTCTTGTGATTTTTAATGATGAATTTTTGAGGAAGGAAACTTCTCAGAGAGCAAGCATGTTGGTAAAATTAACAAGTTGAGAGTTTACACTACCCAGGTCCTCTTTTCAAGCTCCCAAAGGCATGATACAGTCTCAAATACCAATTCCATGTACACTTTGCCTCACTCTTGATCTTAGCCACTCTGCCTTACAAAAATGCTTCTCATAAAGTCAGATGAGATGCCACAAGTTCCAACTCTTGAGGACACTATTAAAGCAAGGAAGAGGTGAAAATATTTACAAAATATTCTCAAGGATAAGCACCGGAATAAATGAGCCCGTACCTAACTAAAAGAGCCACCTAACCAGAACACCCACTGAATATACTCGTCACTGAAGTTTTATTAAATATCACTGAAGAGAAACCAGGCTGACAGTGACCAGAGGGGAGGGATACAGGTGGAAAGAAGGGGAAGGGACTAGTCAAGGATCATGTATGAATGGCCCATGGACATGGACAACAGGGTGGGGACTGACTGTGGTAGCGGAGGTGGCTGGGGCAGCGGAGCGCAATCGGGTCAGGGGAATTGAGACAACTGTAATAGAACAACATAATTCAAAAATTAAAATATTCCTATTATCACAAAAAAATACTAAACCAATGCTCTTTCCAGTAAACCAGCTAATCCATAGGCATGATTCCCAGCTGCCAGTGTGTTTCAAATAGTTGTGTGGTACGTCAACTAATAACAGTTGAATTAACAAAGAGGTATTTTTTAAATAAAGTAGATTCAATTATTTGTTTTAAAAAAGAAACCACAGTATGCCAAGTGGGTATGTGAATTATCAGGGAGATTGCTTTGTAAATTATATAATTATCTAACCACTATGCTGTACAACTGAAAACAATATAACAGTGAATGCCAACTGTAATTGAAAAAATAAAATTTAAAATTTACCAAGTCCTTTCACCTACCTGAGTTAACTAAGTGAGAATATAACCTTTTAAAGCAGTTTTCTTCAGGGAAGGTAGAGGACAGGGATGGCTTTTTGAGCATCTGTATTTTGTCATGGTTGCCTTTGTAGCAATTCCGAGGCCTCTTACTACTTCAAACTTCCAACCGAGAACCACTGCTTTACTGGAATAAAGCTTTTCTTTACATATTAAACTGTTCCCCCTGGTGCCATTCACCTTCAACCTTCTTGTTAAAAATCAATAGAAGGGATGGGAGAGAGTCGATAAGTGGCAATAGCAAAGATGGAGAGGAGACTCCTATTGGAAACTCGCATCTAAGTAAAATCCTTCCTGTTGTAGATTAGTCACTTTGCTCCTCCTAGGAGATGGATTTGGAAGACACTTGGTCACCATGCTCCTCTTAATAGTCCTTCATACAGTTGAGGACAGTTATTAAGTCACCTCTAAACCTTCTCAATACCAGTAATCCTGATTCCATTCATCTTTTTTCATCATGGCTATTTTCCAACCCGTTAATCATTTTCATTGCTCTCCCCTGGACCCTATCTAAGTTCACCACGTATCTTTAAGCTTCTGTGAATTATGTGACTGGTTTATAGCTTTGATAAGCCTGGGTGGTGGAAATGGGAGAATCTCATCACAACAGACTTTAAGTGTATATTGGGGAGAAGGCAGAGACGGAAGAGCAGATAGTTCAACTACACGGGAAATTTTAATGTAAATATGACATTCACTTAAGGCTTTATTCTTCATAATTATTTCTAATCACACCACATTAAAATACCCTAAACCACAAGTACACTCTATATTTTACATGGATATCTTTTTAGTGACAACCTATGGCTGGTGATTTTAAAGAAAGGAGAGTAGAGACTACATGTTTTTCAAAGGGTATTTGTTTCCTGAGTACAAATAGCTCTTCAGTAGCAAAGTGGCGCTACTGTGAAAGAATACCTGTGAAATATGGAGAGACCAAGGAGTGTTCATTGTGTCTCTGATATTCATTCTTCCTGTGACTTCTCCAAATGAGCCTAAGTGGTACAATTCTGAAAGTAGTGGTGTTTTGGATACAATTCTCACAGTCGGAACTATGAACGAGTCATTAGGAGAATCTCTTCAGTTTCAAAGCCATTAGCCAGGTTATACTTATAGAAGGCATCATGGCACAGTGACAGCAGTTGGTGGCCAGCTTACAAGCTGTGAACTTTCAACAAGTTGGGACTCCTCTTTGAACCACCAAGACAGTAACAGAGAATTACATCATAGAAATGATGTGAGCTTTTGGTGAAAATAGCCCCTGGCGCATAGTACGCAAAAGACATTACCAGAAAAAGAGTTGATACAATTACAAGTCATGAGCATGGAAAGCAAATGAGAGCATGCAAACCTGTTCCCTTGGATGTGCAATTATTATACAGGTGTCTCTTCAAACAAGATAAAGCAAAGGCAGAGAGCAAAGAAAATGCTGCTGTGGCCAATGGCAGGATATCTCACCACTGAAAACACATCAGAGATCTGCAGAGTCTAACAGGAGTCTGTTAACAGAACTCAGCAGATGTGCAGTTGCCTCTATAAGCCTTCAAGACTCTGTTGAAGAGAGATATAACCATCTTTGGAAATATATTCCCATGTTAGAACCAAATGTGCATATGGAAATTATTATTATCCCTTGGCTGAAGGCTTCAGTTATAAAACAATTGTGGTGTTTGTGACCTAAAAGAGGGATTTCCTCAAATTTGCTAAAACTGTCTCTTTTTTTTAGGATCACCATTATCCCTACCTCATTTGAGATCAAGTGAACTGTCAAATTAACATGTTTTTGCAGGAAGCTGATTCTGTTACTTCCTTAAAGAGAGTGCTGCTCTTCCCAGGGTTATCAGCAAGCTGCCGCTCCGGCTTCTCATGCCAGGTGCCCTTCCTGACTGGCTATTTCCCCTCAGGCTGCAGATAACCCTGCCATGACTCCAAATTCCTTCATTCGGTATCTGATTCCATCTCCATCATAAGCTTTCCCTGAAGCATGGCTGGACCTAAGCATTCCCAAGTCTTGGTTCATTGCTAAGATCCCAAGCTGACTTGTTGTTGACTTTAGTGGAAAATCCAAATCATCTGACAATCAGAAAGCAAATAATGGCTTTTCCTTGATTTGATTTTCTAAACATATAGTAATGAACAATAAATATTTACAGGTAACTGTGATGACTACTGAAAAATTTCTTTGGGACCCACATAAAATAGATTATATTCCATAAAACATAAGCCACGCAAGAATAAACTTTAAGGAAGATTTTGACCCTCTATCCATTCAAACTATTATTTCTCTCCTTTTCACCACCACTGTCCCCCACAAAAAGAGTCTATAAATTCACATTATGTTAAAATGAACAGAATCTTTACCTCCCTAGTCCCTCCTAGTCGGATTTTGTAATTTCTTTCATGGCAGCATTATTTGCCTCATCGCCCAATTCTTCCTCAACTTCTCCTGATTCTCTACTCGCCACATATGGTCATCAACCAGCTCCTGCGGATTCTTCACTGGCCGTGCTGCTCCTTCTTTTCCCATTGCCACAACCTATAGTCCAGGTTCTTATCATCTTCTTCCACTGTTGCTTTTGCAAGAGCCCACTAACTAGCTCTCCAAATCTTCGGGTTCTTTTTTCCGTTACAATTCATCTTGCATATATTTGCCAAATTAAACATCCTAAAGCATAATTCTGATTGTATCTCTTGACATTTCAGACATTCCAATTATGTCTAAATAAAGTTTAGCTTCAACTCATATGAGGTCAATGTGTTTGTCGAGTGAATGAGTACAAAAATTCCATTTGCAGGTTTTAGCAACTAACTTGCTATTTAGTGAGCAAAGTCCAAAAGAAAGGTTTTGTTTTGTTTTGTTTCACTTTGTTTTGCGTCTTAAGCCAAGATTCCTCATACATTCTGTTTGGGGACTCAGAAATGTTTAAATAATGACTGTTAAATCAGCTGGGAAAAAAAGGAGTTACTATTTTACCTCTTCTCTAGATTTTTTAAAACTCCTGCAGACTTCAATTGATAATGCCCTTTATCTCTATTCCTTAAGATATAATGGATATTCTCACTATTGATTCTTCTCCATGAATGTTTTAATCTAAGGAGGTTTAAAGCTCACGGTGACAAAATACACAATTTGTCCCAGTGTTCTCAATTATTTATCATATCCTAAACTAATAAAGAGGAGTTGGTAAAACATATCTTTACCTTATGGAAAATGTCTATCCAAAATAAAATGTATTTTTAAATTCCATGCAAGATAATAAACCAAAATAGCACATGCCAAAACTGCCAAAATGAGAAATAAGGGATAGCTATTTTTAAAACATTTGAAGTGCAATCCTGCTCACAAGCAAGGAAGAAAGCTTTCCACGCCCCACAAAAGAAAAGGAAGCCTACATTAATAAAGGGTCTTTGGCCCCAGCTGGTTTAGCTCAGTGGATTGAGCGCGGGCTGGGAACCAGAGGGTCCCGGTTCGATTCCCAGTTGGGGCACATGCCTGGGTTGCGGGCCAGGTCCCCAGTGAGGGCCATGTGAGAGGCAACCATACATTGCTCTTTCTCCCTCCCTTCTCCTCTCTCTGAAAATAAATAAATAAAATCTTTAAAAAAAATAAAGGGTCTTTGGCTGGACGATGGCCAAAAATGAACGGTAAAGATTGTGTTCCAGTGCTCACAGAGGAAAGGGCCTGAACATGTCCCCCACAAGCACCAAGTACCCTGCATAAACCAGAGTTATAACGGCCTTCTCAGCCTCTGGACAGAGGATAATCATTGTATCGCTATCAGAAGACCTGGTGCAACTGAGACAACTGCTGAGCTGCCATACAGGGAGGAATGTGTTAAAGAAAATTCCCATACAAGATGAGCTCTTAACAACATAAATTCGCAAAAGAAAATCAGCATTGTAAAGGACAATTAATAAGCCCGATAGAAAGAACTTACACAAAGAAATAGAAATAACCGAGCCATCTGAAAAGAACCTTTTAAATAATGATGTTTAAAATTCTCCATAAGGAAAAGAAGGTTTAGATTCAATAAAACAAAAGTAGGGTTACAGAATAGTTATGAAAAAGAAACTGGAAATCTTGAAATTGAAAAATGTGAAATTTAAAAAATTTAATATATGAGCTAAAGAGTAAACTAGATAGAGCTGACAAGAAAAGTAGTGAATTTGATGATAAAACTGAACAAATCTCACAGAGTATAAAGAGATGAAGAGATTGAAATCGAAGAAAAAAGCCCTGGCTGGTGTGGCTCAATGTGTTGAGCGCCGGTTGGTGAACCAAAAAGCCACCAGTTCGATTCCTGGTCAGAGCACATGCTTGGGTTTCAGACCAGGCCCTAGGTTGGTGGTGTGAGGGAGGTAACGTATCGATGTTTCTCTTGCACATCAATATTTCTTTCCCTCTCTTTCTACCTCCCTTCCCTTTTCTCTAAGAAATAAATAAAATATTTTTTAAAAAAGAAATTAAGAAAAGAGATATGAGAAAGCAAGAACAGAAGATAATATAGTCAATATTTGAAGAAACATGGCTGAATTTTTTCCAGAGTCAACAAAAAGACATGGGCACCTGAAAGAGTCACATGCAGTATCAAAAAAGAAAAATCCAAACCCAGAGACATTGTAATGAAACCTCAAAAGATCAATATAGAGAGAAAAATCTTAAAAGCTTTCAGAGAGGAAAAGACAGATTACTCACAAAGGAGCATAATCAGGATGACAGAATTGTCTCCTCAGGGCAAAAGAAAGATATTTCCAGATTTACAAGCTAACTATTTGTGAATTATTGCTGAAAGAAGTAATATATGATATACTCAGCTTGGGAGGAAAAAAAGAAATAATGGGATGCAAGGAACGATGGTGAGCAAATAAGTCAGCAAACCATGCTGCTACATCTAAACTATTGATTGCATAAAAAGAAACTAGAACTAAAATTCTAGAAAATAATAATAAGGGAGCTGAGGGGTAGGGCATGAGAGAGATCATAAGTACGTTCCCAAATGTACTGCAGTCCTAATCTTCCATGGAGGGCATTAGCAATACTAACTATAGACATTTTTAGAAAAATAAAATATTACCATGTATGTTAAGAGAAGCCAGTGAAGAAAAGCAGGAATAAAAATATAGAGACTTTGGTAACATTTTCTAAAGTTCTCTCCCCTATAATCTTCTAGCTCCATTTTCTACCTCTAGAAGAGACAAGAAAAAAAAATCTTTTAAAACTACAGACGTTACTTTATAGTCAACTGTGGGAACAGGGTGAAATTTCCAAATCAGACAGCACTGTATTCAATCACTCACAATTTATAATTTTTAAAATAATATTTAACATTTTGACAGTCGGATAAGGAAACAAGGCTTAAAATAACTGAGTAAAAATATTAGGAAAAGCCTGACTTATTAGATCATAAGAGTCCACCAATGGGAGCTGTGAGAAGACATATCTGAAAGCGACAAGAAACTGCGTCAGGCACCCAATAACAGTCAGGGGCAACACTTGGCTCTGCAGCCACCAAGCGATGGGCTAGGCAGCCCAATGGATGCACATGCCTCTGACTTCTCTAAGTGTGATGGCTTTTACTCTAGTCTTCCTTTTAAAACTCCCAACCATTTATTAATCACTCGACCTCAGAACACAAACATGTTCACATTTAAATAGACAAAACTATATTTTTAAAATAGATATATATATATAGAGAGAGAAAGTCCATTTGAAATTACTTCAAAATAATAACGGTACTTGTTTCTGAGTGGCGTAATTATGGGTAACATTTTCTTTTCTAAATTTTTAATACTTTCTACAGTTAACATGTATTATTTTGTATTGTATTATTTATTATCAGGGAAACAAGGTTAAAATTTTTTAAATTTCCTCATGAATTCATTTTATAAGGATTCAGTTGGTAGTATATAATTGTAAAGAAAGCTTCCAAAATCCTATGTAATTCATCCAACACACACAAAAAGTTTTAATTGAGTGGATGTTAGGTTTAATTATTCCTCTAACCAAAAGTCCACATCAGCATAACAGCATAATATGAGATTATACAACATGTTGCTTATAAAAAAAAGGGGGTGGGGGGGTTGGCAGCTAAATCTGATTATGTAAACTAATCTCTTCTGCTCACACATCAAAACACTTGTGAAAATAGTAAAGTCCCAATGGGATTTTTTTAAAAGTTCTAATAGTCCAAGGAAAATCAATTTATTCGTAATTGAAAGAGAAATGAAGTTAAATTTGGTCATTTTCCAGAATTTTATAAAATCAATGCATTTGTCCATGGAATCTTCAGGGATATAACTCACTTCTCTTTCTATTAAGGACTATATTAAAGCACCTCCTGATTCAACAAAAATACTCAAAGTGTTATTCTCAAATTTCCAATAATAACTGAGTAATCTGGAGGTTTGCTTAGAGTTTGAATATACATGCCTGGGTTGATTCAAGCATATTTAATCATTCCATTCTGTATGACTCTGTATAATGTAATGAACACTAACAGACTTCCCATTTCCTGTATCTCATTTTTATTTTATTTTATTGTACCACTAGGGCTAAAGACCAGAAAAGAGATGTCTGAATTCAAAAAATTAAAAGAAGTAAAAAACACAGTTTCTAAATTTTTTTAAATTACTTAAAGCACTTTACAATTAACATACAATGATGTTCTACTTAATATTTTATCCTAACCAATTTAAAAAAATAAAACAGAACGGTCTCTTACTGAAGTCCATGTTTTTACCCAGCTCTGGAATACTCATTTGGACACTGCAAATAAAAAATTTTGTGTCATTTCTGAAAATTCCTGTTACTGTATCTGACTCAAGAGCAGGTCTATTATTAACGACATGGCAACATTCTCTTATGCCACTGACAAGATTTCTAATGACCAGGCTGGTCATTTACCAACTTTCATTGTTTAAAATCTAACAACGAATTTATTCCTTTTTGATGGATATCTTAGCTCTTCCTAAGGTTAGCTAGAGTTTCTCAGATCCCCAGGCAGAAGATAAATCGAAGATGTTAGTTAGAAAGGTTAGCTTCCTCAGGTTTTTATTTTTTTAATGTGTAATTGTGTTTAAGGATATGCTGTCCATAAGTAACTACGTATATATGTTTGCTGGGTTGGCCACTTACAAATTCAAGATCTTGACAAAGTCCACAAGAAATAACTGATAACAATAATACTATCCAGTGCATTAGACTTTATGTAGCATCACCACATATTTTACATAATGTAATCATCACAAATTGTAGGAAAAGGTGCATCGTGCATGATCCTCAGTGCAGCTGACATTTGTCATTTTCTTGAAGCTAAGGATCTACTTCTGTTTCCAAGAGTTCTCTGATTTCTTTTTGAGGACTTACCTCGTACCCACTGGACAACATGGAAGTGTAATCAGAAGTCTATCCCTTTCCTGGAAGTTGGTATCTTAGCCAAGTTAGGCCAATCTTTTCCCCTTCTCCCCTTCCATGAATCTGAATTTCGAAAAGAGGAACAAAGACACTAGAAATATTTGGAGGTTTTTGTTTCATCAGTGGAATCTAGATCAGATTTTTTTTCCTGCTATAAAACCTCTTGGAATTTTCCAGCCCTCTGGAGATGGCTGGACTACACCCGCATTTCCAAACCAGGTTTTCCAGCCCTCCTGTAATTCTGTGTGTTATCCATACCATTCCAATAAGTGTTCTTTTGCCTAGTGAGCCAGAACCAGTTTCTGTTGCTTGCAGTCAGAGAACTCTGAAGTACTTTTTTATACAAGAAGCATCTTAGGTGATTTTCCTAAGGCTGTTCAACAAACAAAGAGCGGTAACCTCGTGACTCCTTACCCTGTGTCCTTTCTACTCTGACACAAAGGTAAAGGTAAAGATGATCATAAAACACATTTTTAAAATGAATCTTATTTTCTAATACTGAAAATGGTTTTAAAGTTTAAAATCATTCTAGGAGTAACTTTCCTTCAGGAAAAAAAAATGATGGATAATCTAATTTTGGATAGCCATATCGTGTTTATAAAACTTTTAGAGAAATGTCATTTATTTCTTTCAGCAATATTTTCAGATTCTTATAAGAAAAAATTTATGTCATACCCTGTACTTCAAATACTGGGTTATCAATGCCCACTATTGACTAACGGACATTCCCAAATACTTCTTTCCTAGAGTCAAATGTCATGTAATAGAAAGCAAAAAGATACTATAAATTAAAAACACCAACAGCAAATAATGGCTACCATGTGCCAGGCAATTAATTCATTGGTCACTTTATATATACATATTATATTATATTATATTATATTATTAAATCCTCACAACAGCAGTGTAGGGTCAGTACCAATATCTTAGTTTTCGGTGAGGGAATCATATTTAAGATGTGAAGTAACTTGTGCAACTTCACACAACTGAAAAATAATAAAACTACAAGTTGCAGCCCACGTTCTTTCCATGAATACTGTACACTCCCTTAGAAGCACTGAAGAGAGGTGTCAGAAAACTCTAATCTCTTCCATTTCCAAAGGCTTTGACAAAGAAAAGCTTGGTAATATCATAGACACTGCGATAACTAGCATTGCATCAACCACAAGCAACAGAAAAACTATATTTTATAGTCATAATTTGGAAAATAAGATATATGTTCAACAAAGACTCTGAATACTACACTGATTGAAAAGACAACATTCGTGCCCATTTGATGCAATGATTTGAGCTAGAAAAAGCTCCCAGTTTGAAAAAATCCAGAAATCTTTCTTTTAAGTTTATACGGGGAAGGGCATTTTTCCTTTTTCTCCAAGATTTCTTTGCCTTTCTCCTGTTACATTTCTCATCAAGAAGTTTAACTTACATCAAATCAAAATTTCAATTTGAACAGATGTACATCTCAAACTCAGTATCCTACCCTTCACAAATATAGCAGAACGGAATAGTGAATGCAAAATGGATGTTATATGGAATATGTCTTAAAAACCTTTAGCAGTTAAGAGAAAGAGACACACCTAAGCTTATTTTTTCCATCTGGATCCAAAATTTAAGTTCATGGGCAAAGTATATGGTGTTTGTATTGGCAAGAAGTAAGTGATTTCAAAACATCTCTAGTAGTGCTATAAGTAGGCCATGGTGCTAATGAGGCATAGTGGTGAATATGATCCTTGTAATAGTATCAATTGTTTCAATATGTAGAAGTCTTTTTAAAGCTATAAATGGCACCTCTACTCAGGTCTAGCCATCCTAAGAATGAATACTGCAATACTAACAGACACAGCTTAACATCTGTTAAGCTTACACATCTCTGAAAATGGATCAAAAGGCACACCCTATTCAAAAGGCCTTAATAATGTCCTTTTCTGGGAAAAAACAACAACAGCTCTCCAAAAAAAAAAAGGTGGCACAGGCATTTAATGACTGAACAACCTAATTAATGGAGGGGTTGCCCCAACTTGGCATTTTGTAGGGGAAGATTCAACGTTACTAGATTATGTTCACTTCAACTGGGGCTCTGTCTCCATAAGGATGCTAAAATCAAGTGACCAAGAATTGTACCAGTAAAGTGCTTAATGAATATGTCCTGTGGTGGAATTTAATCATATGTGAGTATATTTATTTTTCCTATTTGATTAATTGCTATACTCTTCATAAAGAATAGACTTTTCAAATACCTTGAGATATTAGGTCACAGATATTATGTATACATACTATAATTCTATTATTTTCATGTGACATCATTGAAAAGAACTGAAGTCAGATTCTACACTCACTAACTTGAATTCTTTTCATATTGCATCACTTGTTTTCAGCCATACCCAACAAAATTGTCCCCCCCACCAACCAGCCTGGCTATCTAAATTAGACTTGCGGGATGCTATCCAAGATGGCAACAGCAAGTGAATGATGAGGCGAAAGTCGGTTGATTCTGCCACTTAACAGTGGGACGTGATTTTGTGTATACAGAAATCAAGGTTTTCATATTATTTGTATTTATAGTTTTTAAAGGAAACACTACCCCCTGCATATAGTGATTTCTGGCCAAAAAAATTGCTAACTATTACACTCTCGGCGTGAGCATATAGATAAGACATGGAAGCATGACTGGCCAATTGCACCTAAATCTCTGCATCTGCACCTAATAACTAGTCCAAAACAAAAGATAGAATGTGGGGAGCAACTGGCCCCTGAACGTTCTGTAATCTCAGAGAGCTCCCTCTTTGCTGTTAAATGAAAAGCAGAGATTAGACACACACAAAAAAAAAAAAACAAAATCGTCCAACTTCCTCTATTTATAACCTCGATGTTTCTACCAGATCTGATAATGAATTATCATTTAAGATAAGATTCCTTTCTAAACAAAGGATATGATAGCCTGGAATTCTCACGGTAATTAAAACAATTTTAAATAAAGTGCAAATCTTTCCCTGGCCCTAAGCAAGTGTTTTCAGCCAACGTGCGATATTTCATGTCCTTATCAAAGACACACCAAAGTGGTTGGCACACAGTCTAATTCCACTTCTCCATGTTCTAAAACGTGGTCACCTTCCGCTGGAGGATAGGAGGAAGGAGAAGGCCATGACGCTCTTTGGAGGCTCCACGTCAGCCTGTTTTTCCTCTGCATCAAAACCGTCAGAAAGTAAGGGCTCTTTCTCCATCTTTATCGAGAAGGCAGAACTGCGGTTCTTGAAAGCCTCTCACTGCCTGCCTGCCCGGTGTTTCTTGCCTCCCATCAGTCAGAGGAAAGAGTGCCCCCACAGGCCATCATTAACCTGCCAATTCTGCCTCCAAACAAGGAGGACAAGAGCTCGCTAATTTGAAGATCAAAAAGCCACTTGTCCATTATATAATTGGAATGAAAGGCAAAATGTTGCCATTCTGAAGAGCACAGTAATTACTAGCTGTTAATTGCTCTCTCGTGGTGGCTCACTTTTAATTAAAAAGAACAGCTCGTCGCAGGCCGATAAGCAATGGTGGAGACCACTGGTTTAATCAACAAAGCAGAAAAATTTGTTTCTGCCGCAGCCAACAACAGCTTGAGAAATCTTCAGATGTCCAATTGAGATTAAAAACTGTCCATTTAGTGAAGTCAGATTTTATTTTAACCAAGGAAATGACTATTTGAAGTCTTCCAACGTGAGTGTCCCCGCCACATCCCCGCTGGTGCCGTGGGGACTAATCACGGGCTGGGGTTGTGATCACTCAAGTAAAGAAATTTAGCGACTTTCCTCTTGACTTCATCATTCTTGGGTAATTGGCCTGTCTGAGGTGAGTACTCTTTTTCTTTTCCTTTTTCTTTTTTTTTTTAAGAAAGCACTTTAAAGTATGGAAGGCCCACAGACTGTGCATTTAATTACTGTTCATATTTCATGCAGTCAAACTGAATTTCATCTAAAAAGAAAATGATTTACCTATCTTAAAAAAAAAAACACCTTATATGCTCTGCTTTGTTTTTTTTCTTCCAGGGGTTATACTTTTACCTACCCTAAAAATTTCTTTAGGGCATCAAAGTTAATTCTGTAAGATGCTTCTCTGTCTGTTCCTCTTTCATCTAGCAGCCACAAATGAGAGCTCTCCCCATGGGGGTGGGGGCGGATATTCCACAGAAGGGTAATACTATATTTAGTTAAGAAGGTTCCCTAGCATAAGTGGGGATACTTGGCCTTAGTATGGCTGGAATATCTCCAGCTATGGACAACCCTATGCCTCTTTTTGTCTTCTACATTGTCATAATTGGAAAGGCATTTGTTTTTAAAATGTGGATGCACTTCCATTTAACTGTCCCTCATCTTCACCAATCATGAGAAACACATATCGTTTCGTTGTCTGGATCATATTAAGATAGTGTCTCAATCACAACGCTGGTGATACAGACGGTTAGTCAAACACCTGCTCGGTGTGCTGGGTAAGCGTTAGTGCTAGTTAGTCATCCTGCACAAAGTGGTTTATCGCTTCAGCACAAACGGTGCTTCTGAAAAGATCCGTTCCCGGCCAGCCACCAAAGCACACTTCTCTCTCTGCTAAACTAATGGTAGTCTTCAGGATAGAGCCCACAAACGCATGTATGTAAATGGGCAATTTAATTCAGGGTAATGAAAAATTAACCTATTGTTAGCTTAATTGGGTAGTCCTTATCTTTTCTTTGAAAACACTGTTGATGTCAAGGCTGATGGTGACGGGTACCCACTATTGCCTCCATGCCAATCCCAGTATTAAGTTCTACAGCATGTTTCTTTACCCTTCTCTTCATTTCTTTCCCAGAATAAATGGCCGGCCACTGTGGAAAGAGTAGAGTCCAATCTTAGTGTAAATCCCAACCCTACAGTTTTCAACGGGTGACCATGGGAAAGTTTTTTGGTCTCCTAAATTTCAGTTTGGTCCATGGAAAAAATAACCCCTTTAGGGGAATGTCGCAAAAAATAAATGAAGTAATATTTTGAACCTCGTATGTTCTCAGTAAATGATAGTTATTCCTAAGGAATGCTGGAGGATGGTGTTAAAATATGCATACTAATTCAAGAAAGGCCCCTCCTCATTCAGTCCTGTTTATACTTTCAACTACGGCAAGAGGACTTGGAAAAGATAATCCTAGAGTTGTTTTGTTGAATGTTTAGTATTCCCCATTTTCTCCCACCCTTACATTTCATTAATTACTTTAATTACAGTAATATCTGACACAGGGGTAGGGACACAGTGAGTTGATGAATGACCCAAAGAGGAATCTGATAGTAGCTTCACTATAATAGAAAGGTAGGAAGGCCAAAAAGAAGAAAAGGAATTATTTTCTAAAGTTTAAGTCCCCCAAAATTTTCTCAGGATTTTGCTGAGCAAATGAAGACAGCACACACACACACACACACACACACACACACACACACACACACATTTTGCTTGACTCCCCTTACCCAACCTGTCAATACTGTAAGTGTGGTGACCTTATTTAAGACAAATCTGAAGGAAAATTATTCACATGAGCAGCACCATCTTCTCTTTTAAGAAAACCATGAAACTAGAAAAATAATGAAATTAAATTATTTTTTCCTAAAATACATCTTCAAAGCTGTTGCCTCTTTGACGTAATATTCCTTTCTGGTCATTCTTCTACTGGGAACTATTATATGGCTTCTTTTATCTCTTACCGATAATAAGGATGCTTTTAAAACTAGTGGAACCCAATGGAAAATCCAATGCCTTTCGTGGACCACATTAGTCTTATTTTTAGTTACAAATGGCCCTACGATCGTCATGCCTGTATACAACCATGGAAATATCAAGTTATGAAGTTGAAAGAGACCCAGAACAACCTTATACAAATATAAGCCTTTAAAATTGCTGAATAAGTACAAATAGTCCCTAAATTCTACACTCAAATAAATACCAAAGAGAACTGCTATTCATGTGCCTCGGGGCTTCATTCTCCCAAAAAAAACTGAGTAGCAAAGGGTCACCTGTGTAAGAACAGAACTTGGCATTAAAAAGTGAATGGCCCCTTTGTCAGGCTGGGGCAGCCCACCATCTCCTGGCTCGATGCCAGATGGAGCCTGTCACCTCCCTGACATGATGAGTGAAGCAGCGAAGCCCTAAAGGCCCATCCAGCTTGAAAGGTCTGCTTTTCTATGACTAATTTTTTAAAACTAAAATTCTGGCAAAATGTACATGATAAAATTTATCCTTGTAACTATTCTTAAGTGTCCAATTTAATCGTATAAGCTTTAAATGTGTATGACACAAGAGGCATATGTACCAGCACACGTTTTTAAAGGCGTGGTTGAGCACACCCGCACTGCTGTGCAGCCATCACTGCCAGCCACCCAGACCCTTCTCACACTCCCGGCCTGGAACCCTGCCCCCGCTAAACAGCAGCCCCATAGCCTTCTTCCCCCAGCTCCTGGCAAACGCCGTTCTACTTTCCACCACCAGGCGTTTGCCTAATCGTAGCTACCTCATACAAGTGGAATCATACCTCATTTGTCCTTTGGTGTCTGGCTCATTTCACTTAGCAAAATGTTTTCAAGGTTCCTTCATACTATAGCATGTATTAGAATTTTCTTCTTCTTTAAGGCTGAGTAATATTCCATTGTACGGATATACCACCCTTTATCCATTCATCTGTTGATGGACATTAGGCTGTTTCTGCCTTTTCGCTACTGTTAATAATGCTGCTATGAACACTGGTGTACAAGTATCCCTTTGAGACCGTACTTTCTAAGATGACTGTTGAGATTCAGGAAGAATCCAAGCCATCTCAAAAGGCTACTGATAGCAACCCGTGGCATCGGGCTCATCCGCCGCAGTTAGGAAGTCAAGAAGACAGATGTAACATCTTCTTGACTGGCTTTGTACCATGGCAACTACCAAAAGATGTTCAACGAATGTCTTCTAATAACGGAAAGCAGATTCAGCCTCTTTGGATCAATTACGCGTTAAACCTAAATCCTTTTCTAGGGTGTAGACAGTCTTTGACACACACGTTGTGCTAATGAAGGACAGAAGCCAAACAATGTGTTTCAGCACAGGCTTTTCCGAACACTCACCTTCCTGTGCCTATTCACGGCACGCAGACCAGCAGGCCGGGATGACTGTAACCGACTCCGATCAAGGCAAACTCGGGCACTTACTCTGTGATTGGGATGTGGAAGGGGGAGCTTTCTTTTTTTTTCCTACTTCCTGTTTCTAATTTTCAGGCAGCACCTGTCACCAGCAGTCTTGACTTTCACAGTTTTCTTTTGAGTCTCTTTGCTTTTTTTCTCATACTTGTTCTAAGGTTTATCAGAGGAAACACTTGCCCTCCCAAGGATGGCCTCCACACTGTGACAGATTAATCCAAGTTGAGTGAACTTCCTTCAGACAGAGGACACTAATTATTATGAAGGCACTTAGAACACAATGCGAGCTGACATCTGACAGACCATTCCCTGCCAGCTCTGCATTGTCTTAATGTCAGACCCTGTCAGTTCCCAGCCTTAATTACATCCTGTTTACAAACATTAGGCCTGACTTCAGATGAAGCCTTAACAAAGGTTGACAAAGGTCAGGGTCACATTGCAAGGATGTTATCTGTCTGTACTCTCCTCCCGATAAACCAGAGGTAGAGGGCTGATTCGGGAGATAGCTTTCTGAGCAGAAAAATGCACTGTGGTCACTAGAATATCTAATCTCTGCAGACACATTTTCATCCAATCTGCTAAACACTGTGGCAGAAAGAAGAGGCCAAATTTAGAGAGCCAACTTGGTGCTTGCTTATTATCTGAAAGCCCCGGAGGGCAGACGTGGCAAAGGTGTTGGGAAAAGCCTTTAGCAGGAAGGCATAGTCACCCTTTGCCACTGAATCAAGAAAAACAAATTCAAGCGGTAAAAAAAAAGCCCCAGTTAAAATGGAGACCTGTGTCAAAGATGACAAGCAAATTTAACTAGTAAACAAAATCTGATTTCCCCCCAATCTTTCTTATTTATTTATTTATGATTTTGAGAATATCTCTATTAAAACTGAGAACAGTGAAACAAGAAAGGACCTAGGATAGAAGAAGCAACAGGGGAGAGCCTGGGCGGGGCTGCTCTGGCTCATGGGGAAGTCAGAGAAAAGGGGGCCTTGCCGACAGGGTCAGGGGGTTAGCCCAGGAGAAGCTACCACTGCCCATCGCTCCCCTAGTTGCAAGTTTCGTGGGGGCCCTTAGAGTTTAAAAGATGCACGCCTGTGGGGGACGAAGAGGTGGCAGGGAAAGGTGCAGGAGTGCTCCCGGTAGGGGTAGTGTGCCTCCATCATTACTTTTTAAATGTTTTTATGTTAAGAGTCAATCTGCAGATTTTTCTTAAGCAAAATACTTTTTTAGATTTTATGTCCTTGATTTAGAGATACAACATCAAACTTTCACTCAAATCAATTGGACTTGGGGAATCTGAATTTCAGTAGGTTACAACTGTAATTAATATTATAACTCAACAGTTTTTACAAGTTACAGCCCTAGTGATCAGCTGTCAATCCCTATAGTTTATAGATAGGAAGACGCTGGCCCAATGCTGTTGAATTATTTAACAGAGCTAGGTCTTACTGCACACGGGTGGCAAGACCAGGCTAGAACCAAAATCTCCCACACCTAGCCGGGAGTTCTTTGGAAGTAAACACTTCATTTTAGTATTCCTATAGGATCTGGCATCTAGTCACTAGACATGTTTAATAACTTACTCATTTTGTCCCTTCAGCCTTCTTTCCTAAAGAACCTACATTCTTTTTGTCTCATAGTTTCCTATCTTCCAACACATAGCTTGCTTTAAATGTAATTCTCTGGACATACTATTCTAAGTCTTGTGATTCTCACAGTAAAACAAAGCACTCAGCAGATAATTTATG
Source organism: Micronycteris hirsuta (assembly GCA_004026765.1). Lineage (NCBI taxonomy): Eukaryota > Metazoa > Chordata > Mammalia > Chiroptera > Phyllostomidae > Micronycteris > Micronycteris hirsuta. The sequence continues at coordinate 852 of PVJI01007890.1, read as the reverse complement.
TAAGTGCTTAGGCCCCATTTGTTTCTTCCACGTGATCAGATGTTTACCATGCCAGGTCCAGATCATTTTCTTGCTCTGACTCCAGTGAGCTGCAATCCATTCAACACACTTGCTTCCTAAACAATGCATTCCTTCTAGAAGAGAGCTCCAGGTTATTTCTAATAATTTGGCCATAATTGGTTTGGTAGGTCCACACTATTTTGTACAAACGGTCTCCTCTGGTCTCTAGCTCCTCAGCTGCACTCCCTTGCAACAGCCACGCCCTATACCATGGAGACTCGGTTTCAGGCTTGCTGCTTAGTCACTCTCCCAAAAAGCTCATCTGGGCTTTTAGTTTCCATTTCTTGTCACCAGTGGGTACCTCAGGATATTTTAAGCTTAATCCTAATTCTTTACCCCTCTTTCTTCCTCATCTTTATGTGAGGCATCGGCAGCACAATGCCAAATCAAACACAGTAAGTCTAAAGAACAAATCATTTCCAGGGTCTCCCTCCTGATCCCCCATCTTGGAAAAAAGAAACACCATTCTCCTGATCCCTACTTTTACTTTTGAGTAAATTATCCTCCTTGATCCCAAATTTTAATTTTTCCCATAGTGAGGAAACGTCTTATTAATTGCTTTGTTCAAAGTGCCTGCCAGAGGCGGTGAGGGACAAATACCATATGATCTCACCTTTGACTGGATCATAAACAACAAAAACAGAAAGCAAGCAAAACATAACCAGAGACATTGAAATTAAGAACAGTCTAACAATAGCCAGGGGAGAGGGGGGAGGGGACAATGGGGAGAAGTGTTTTCAGGAATCACTGTAGAGGACACATGGAGGGAGCTAAGGGGGAGGAGGGAGGCTG